>CM050164.1:452832268-452964768 GCA_027410445.1 Discoglossus pictus | reverse complement strand
TCCCCTGATGCTGCATGCTAATTGGGGGGGGGGGGGGGGGATCTCATGCCTGTGTATACACCGCATGGAGGTGTGAACATAATCATTAGAGGGATTATGTTTTATGAGATGTGTTGCATACAAATAGACTGCCAATAGATTGCAGAATTGTATTAATCCATGAAACTTGGATATGTCTTTAAGGAAATCTAGCACCAAGCTGAAATCAAAAACAGATATATGGTATGATAAAAAGCAACATACTGTGACACATTTGGTCATTTGCTGGTGTCCTAAATTGATGCCAGTTGGTGCACACTACAAGTGACAGTAGGTAATTGGTGTGTTGATACCTAATTGATATAAGGCAATAGATGCAAGCACACATGTGGGAGAACATGCAAGCAAGACTTGTGAAATATTGCACTGCACTGCACCCAAAAACAGTGACAATCTGGGAGTATGACAGTTATCTATTAAAGGATGCCTGCACCCCCCCAGGAATCCCCCCCTATTAGAGCTGACATGAGGTAGCTGCTGCAGAGAACAGGTTAATAAAAACGGATGCAGAGGAGTCAGAGGTCTCTCCACATAGCCAACTCTTCACCATGGGAAGCCATGGGTGGCTGTTTTTCTGCCAGGGATGGGGACTGGTGTCGGTATGAGTTAGATTCATGACATTAAAATACAGGAGAGATGCCTGCTTGGGGCCAGAGGGGGTAGATAGATTTTACCTTTTCTATTGATAGGTACACACACTATCCCACCAAGCTAGTTGTGGTTAGGGTGAGCTATTTTGGTAGGGAAATTTAACTTAATTCACTTGAAAGCACTATGGTGGGAGAAAGGAGGGCCTCTATGCTCCTTTCATATATAAAGAGGGATCTGAGATTGTCTTCATATTTTTTAACAGGCCCAGGGAATTGCAAAGTGGTGGGTTAGATGTAGGAGTCTCTCCGCCCCCCATATCACTTGAAAATAAATAAACTCATGATCTGCTACTGCAAGGATTTCCCACATACCATAAATACTCATCACTGCTGTTGGTGGTTGGTTCGAGATAGAGAGAGAGTAGGAGAGTTTTGAGAGAAGTAATTTGCGGTTTTGGTAATTTATATTATACAATGTACTATTTTACACTTAAACCTTGATTACACATATTTACAGATTACACATAATTGCAATACACATGATTTAAACAACACACATATAGAGCTATGTCTACACCCCCCTATCCCCCAACAGTTATTAGTTACATAATACAAACATTTTCTTTCCCATCATACAGTACATATACAGACAGTACATATACAGCCAAAATTTGATTGATTTATCCCTATTTTATTTTTGGGATTATTATGGAAGGAGGAGATAGGAGGGGAGAGGAGTGGAGAAGTGGAGAGGAGGAGAAGAGTAGAGGCGAGGAGGAGAGAGAAGAGAGAGAGGTGGCCTTGGGGAGTAGTAAGAGGAGGAAGAGGTGAGGATTGGTGGAGGAGAGGAGGTTGAGAAGTTAGAGGAGGAGGTGGCGGAGGAGGAGGAGTAGAAGGCGGAGGAGAAGTAGCAGGAGGAAGAGCAGGAGGAGAAGGAGCAGGAGGAGCAGGAGGAGGAGGGGAGTGTAGAGGAGGAGGTGGGTGGTAGCAGGGTGGCACGAGCAGCAGGAAAATCTAGGAAAGGGGCAGGGGGGAAGGGGCCTGATCCCAAGGGTGGTGGTAGTTCGGGGGAGACACAGGCCTCAGGGACAGGTCAGGGAGGTAAGGATCCCCGTCCACAGTCGGGAGGGCAAGAGGCTAAGGGCAAGCACAGGGGCCCACAATTACACGCACCAGTAGAATGTGCGTGGCCGCCCCGTGATTCTTTCAGAGGGGAGGGAAATTAGGCCAGGGCCAAGGGCTCAGGCATGGAAGGAGATAGTGGCTGAGGTGACAGCAGTAGGCACAGCGCCAAGGGATGTGAGGTCCATCAAGCACATGTTTGACGACAGCAGGGCCAAGGTGAGGAGGATGATGGCTAAGGAGGGCAAGAACCAGACTGTGACCTATAATATGTGGGAGAGGGTCGCCAAGGTCCTTCTGAGCCAAGTGCCTGCCACTGGAGCTTTAGGCCTGGTGGCCCATCAGGACCCAGCCTCCAAGTCAGGTGAATATCACATACACCAACATGCCACCACATGTACATCGCACACACTACACATGTACATAATGATCAACAAGGACTCTGACATGTCAGCTCTATTGAATTAACAAGGAATAGATGGGTGCGTCATTAAATCCATGAAGATGATAAATAACTGTAATTCCCGGGCACAACAACAGTAATCAACCAATAGAGAGTCCATGTATTGGTGTGCTCACTGAAGCCTATGCAGTTACAGACCGCAGCCGGAATCAAGATAGCGTTAGGAGCCAAGAGCGATCAAGAACAAGAAGCGGGTCAAGCCTAGATGTCAGATAGTTAGGAATGCACACAAAACAATATATTATTTGTCATACTAATGACATGTACCTTTCTTTTCTCTCTTTCAGCATCAAGGAGGTCTTGGTCCAGTGGCGAGCCAGAGGCGTCGGCTCCATCAAGTGGAGGAACAATCTCCCGCCCAGCAGGTACCGGCGCAGAGGGAGGAGGAGAGAAGCAGAGCCGAGGGCCCTGGTTCGGAGGAGGAGGATGTAATATGGCTAGTGGGTTCACCATCCTGACCTCACTATCCCCCTTCTTCAGAGATTGAGGCTATCGCCAGGACCCTCCAACTGGAGTGATGATATCGGCTGGGCCCCAACCCTCCCCACTCACACACAGCCACCTCCTCATTAGGCCACGCCCCAGGGGCCTCCATCCCCAACATCAGGCCAGGCTGCGCAGGTGGAGATGCTGGCCCTCATGCGTCAACAGATGGGCTGTATTAGGGGTATCCAGGCCAGTATCTCTGCCAATCATGCAGAGGTAATGTGCAGCCTAGCCTGAGAGGAGGCACCACCTAATGACTCCTAATGAGTCCTATCTGGCCCGGACTGCTCAGGATTGGGGTGGACCAGAGCGCATTCCAGGGAGTCACCGCAGAGGCCATGCGATGCGCTCTGGTGCCCAGCCTCACCTCCTTCACCTCGGAGGCATCCCCCGGCCACCTGCAGCCTGCCCCCCTCCCCCATCACCACAAGGGAGACGGTAGGCCACAGGGGATTTGGACCCTGTGCCTAGGCGGAGGAGGACCCAGGGGCTGCACATATGTTTGTGCCTTCTCAACAGCACCCCTCAGTGACAATCTATTGATCACAATGTTAACCTAATCTAGCCTGGCTACAGAGTCTTGGATCTTGCCCTAAGGGATGGTGATATTTTGTATGCAGATGGCTACCTCCATCACATGGTCCATGATCCTCTTCTCTGTGGACACGTAGGGTCCTTCAGGATTGCTAAGTGGTGGTGGTGAAGGGGCTTCCTGAATAAAGTACCTGAATAAAGGTGTGAGCTATACCATGTAGGGCCACTGTAGGTGGACAGGTCATAGCAGAGAGGTGAGACAAATCACAGTCCACTAGAGAAGGAACTGGCAATCCACTCCAGTATCTTTGTCATGCAAACCTTGTGGGTACGCACAGACAGAGACATTAGTAGGTGTGCTGCAGTCCATCGGGTCACAGAGAGTCGGACACCGCTGAGGGCCTGTACAACCATATGTGAAATGTTTCCCATGTGCATGATATATGTAATGTGGCAGTGTAATTTGGCCACTATTTGTTGTCCCAATGTAGATGTGATGAGTGAAATGCATATAAGATAATCTTTGTATTTTTAGGGTTCACATTAGAGCCTCTGTGAGTGAGAGGGTTAATATGTCAGCCATTTGCATATATTGTGTTGCAGGTAGTGTGTCTTTAATAGCTTTCATCATGTTGCAGCATGGCTTTTCATATTGGCATATGCATTATCAATAGAACCTGTTGCTATATATGATATTTGGGAGGTGTTGTGCAAGTCATTGTAATGCCTTCCAATACTTTCCCCATGTTTTAATGTGCATTGGTGTCTTTATATTGTCATTTGCAGTGTTAAAAACTAGTCTATAAACCATTTGCGGGTTCTATATGGAAGCTGTAAGCTTTGGGCCGCCATTTGGCGTTTTTCGAGTTTGATTGCGGCTGTGGTCTATAGCGATTTTTGCAATTGAATAGCTATGTGCGATTTTCGCCATTGGAATTCTTGCTGCCTTGAAAGATCAAAGGCTTCGGGAGGCTGTAAGTGACGGGTTTAACCATCGCCATTTTTTCAAGGCCGTAACTCATAGCCCGTTTGGAACCAACTGAATAGCAAATTAACTTGTGACCTCACTTACGGGCTACCGGATCGAGAAAAAGCTCAATCGAATCGGGCTCAATGTTAGTCAAAGAAAATTTTAAATGCTACAATACTCATACATATTTCTAAATACATGTATATCCACATATTTATTTAGCTATTAATTAATTTACATATCTACATGTACATATTACAAGGGAAGACTTTTGTTTTTTAATATCTCATATCTGAAATATTTTTATTTACCATATATCAGCTATAATATTAAAAAAAGGAATATTTTTCTGTTGTTTAATGGTAAAAAGGTCTTTGTGCATTGTATGTTTGATTATTTAGTGCTTGTGGCGGCTGCATTGTACAGCGCATCATCAATCTCAGTTTTTCTATCCAAACCTTTAGCCTGTGGGTTTTTTTTTGCCACTACACTTATTATAAAAACAACAAAAACCATGGCAGGAACAAAATAAAGATTTGTGGTTAAAATTTGGATTCTACTAACGTTGTTTTTAAGAATCTGCAGACAAATTATAAATTGGATAAAAGCCTTGACTACAGTAATGTAAAAAGCTATGTGCAATAATTAAATCATCCTGAGGAGCCTATTAATTAATATTTATGTTTTACCTCCAGAAATAACATTAATTGGGACTAATCACTGTTCAACTACAATTCGTGGTTTTGTGCTTTTTATCCTATTCTCCACTTACATTATATTTTATTGTAAGCTTTAGACTAGTACCATTAGCTGCAAAATAAAATAAAAAACAATGTTATCTTATTCTTAGTATGTTGTCTTTTGAATAACAACTTGATAAATGGGCTAAATGTTTTTGGAACATAAAAAAGAAGTAAATACATTTATGAAATGAACTGCAGTTTGGTAAAACTTGTGAAATGCTTGATAAATATATAAAAAAAATAGTAACATTTCAGGTATGCATAACTGAATATATTAGAACATTTTAAGAGGAATCCTATATTTAAATGACTCTAACTGAGTCATAGACTGCCTGTAGACTGAGGGGCAGTGGAATCCTATGGGGCCTTAGTGTCGTAAATTTGCGAGTTTTCAATCTTGTGTCAGTGCCTTGGAAACAAGCTCTATGTACATTAGATTTTATGCTCAAAAACAGGGCCCTCCATTCTTTACAAGGTGTTAAATTTGTTTTTGCCATGTACTAAACCCCTGTACAGCGCTACGGAATATGTTGTCGCGATATAAATAAAGATAATAATAATAATAATTAGTGTTAAACTTACAGCAACATTAGATTGCCTCTATGTTGAAAACCGTAGCCCGTGATGCAGTCCTCAAGACTTATGGCTATTAAATTGGCCTCTTAAAGCTACCCGTGAACAATTTGCAGGTTAGGTGCGATAAAGACCCTTTGGGGCGTGGAAATTTGAACTGCACGCCCGCAAATACTTTGATCTGTCAAGCCCGTAACTGTTACGTTTCCAATCATGCTATTAAATTGCAACAAATTCACTGGCGTTCAAGTATGTAACCGACAAATGGAGCCTAGAAGCCAACGGGTACTAGAGACGACCCGCTAGAGGGGTAAAGTCCTATCCGTAGCACTGTAAATGCAAATATACACACACTACTGTACTAATATTAAAGGGGAAAGTGATGTTAGGTATTGAAATAAATAGCACAACATTCGGAAGCTCACAAATCGGCAATATAAAATCATTTGTATTATGTTTAAATTCTGTGTTATATTGATCAATCAATGTGTTAATACATATACTGTAACTCATATGTAATAGAATATCATATTTACGGCTTTATCAATACTGCATAATTTCTGGAATGTGGGTCCGATTTCAACTTGTAATTGAAGCCCGTAAGACTTTGAAATCCAACCTGATGACTATCTCTGTTGCCATTGGCTTCATCTAAACCCATAACGACAGGTTTGACTAATTGATCATGTTCACGGCCACGCATCCAATGTTCGACAAATGGTTTACGGGTTTGCGTCTCAAGCCCGTAACCCGCAACATGTTCTAATTTAAATGCTATGTAACACAGCCGAATTTCAAGCCTGCAGCCCTTGCGTGTTTGCCGATGCAGCTACGGGCTTCTAATTTAATGTGGCTGATAGTTCTGTTGTCAAATTTGCAGAGTAGACTGTTTTCAATAGAAATTAATTCAGATAATTTGCTTCCACGTTGATAATCCTTTTAGGAACAAAAATAAAATTGTCCATAAAGTTCTTAAAAAGAGGATACTATAAATACTGTATGTTACTCCAATAATCCTTTAAAGGTTATATTATTTTTTATTTTTTTTACATTCTAAAAACACCTCATGCATTAATTCTACTAAATAATATTTTTTTTACTATATAGGACTTAAGTAGTCAATTAAAATGAAAAATAGAGCCACAGCATTTCCTATTCAATCTTTAACTTAATGGCTCTTCCAATAGTTAATATTAAAATGTACTATCCATGTCCCTGCAGTTCTCTATATTATTATTAAATTTGGACAAAAAGTTGTTGGAATTGAAGGGAGATTAGAAGTTGTTTTTATTTTTTTATTAACGCAGTAAGAAACATCCAAGCATGGAGAACAGAGTATTGTTACAAAAGGGGATCCAAGTAGCTTACTAAAAGGAGAAGGTCTCTGATACCTTTGTCAGATATGGCTATGGATGCTCTGGTGCTCTGCTGTTTCTTTTTTTCACAGAGTAGTTTTCCAGTTAGCAGCTTCATATTCTAACTGAAAGTATTTAATATTAACTTTATTATTTATCCAAACCTCAAATTGACAAATTTATATGAAACTCAGGAGCCAGATAGACAAACATTTTTTAGGAGCCATAAAATATATAGAGACTAGTAACTTGCCATCATACATAATGGTATCATATGTTATGTTCAATAGTCTGTGCTGTCTCCCTCTCTGTGTGTCCTCTGTCTCTCTGTGCGCCCTCACTCTCTCTCTGCGCTGTCTCTCTCTCTGTGCGCCCTCCTCTCTCTCTCTGCACGGTCTCTATCTCTTTGTGCTGTCTATCTCTCTCTCTCTCTCTCTCTCTCTGTGCGCGCTCTCTCTGGCTGTGCATCCTCTCTCTCATTACCTCTCTCTCTCTGTGCTGTCCCTCTCTCTCTCTGAGCTGTCTCTCTCTGGCTGTGCCCCCTCTCGCTGGCTGTCTCTCTGTGTGCACCCTCTCTTTGCACTGTCTCTCTCTCTCTGGGCTGTCTCTCTATCTGTGTGCCCTCTCTTTGTGTGCTCGCTCTTTAGTTGTAAACTTTACAAAGCCCTGCTAATGAATCAATCTTTTAACAGTGCTATTTTAATGTGAGGCTGCAGTAAATACACTGGTTAAAGGTATATGGAAGTTTCCTTGCTTGTAACTTTTTCTAATCTAACATGCCCTCTCTCTTTCTGTGCACCCTCTCTCTCTCTCTCTTTACCTCTCTCTCTGTGCACCCTGTCCCTCTGCGGTGTCTCTCTCTCTGTGTGCTGTCTCTCTTTGTCTGTGCTCTCTCTCACTGGCTGCCTCTCTGTGTGCATCATATATTTGCACTGTCTCTCTCTCGCTGTGCTGTCTCTCTCTCTGTCTGTCCACCCTCTCTTTGTGTGCTCGCTCTTTAGTTGTACATTTTAGAAAGCCCTGCTATTGAATCAATCTTTTAACAGTGCTATTTTAATGTGAGGCTGCACTAAATACTCTGTTTAAAGGTATATGGAAGTTTCCTTGCTTGTAACTTTTTCTAATCTAACATGCCCTCTCTCTTTCTGTGCACCCTCTCTCTCTCTCTCTTTACCTCTCTCTCTGTGCACCCTGTCCCTCTGCGGTGTCTCTCTCTCTCTCTCTCTGTGTGCTGTCTCTCTTTGTCTGTGCTCTCTCTCGCTGGCTGTCTCTCTGTGTGCATCGTATATTTGCACTGTCTCTCTCTCTGTGCTGTCTCTCTCTCTGTGCTGTCTCTCTCTCTGTCTGTGCGTCCTCTCTTTGTGTGCTCGCTCTTTAGTTGTAAACTTTACAAAGCCCTGCTAATGAATCAATCTTTTAACAGTGCTATTTTAATATGAGGCTGCAGTAAAAACACTGTTTAAAGGTATATGGAAGTTTCCTTGCTTGTAACTTTTTCTAATCTAACATGCCCTCTCTTTCTGTGTGCCCTCTCTCTCTCCTTATCTCTCTCTCTGTGCACCCTCTCTCCCTGCACTCTCTCTCTCTGCGCTGTCTCTCTCTCTGTGCTGTCTCTCTCTGTCTGTGCTGTCTCTCACTGGCTGTCTCTCTGTGTGCACCGTCTATTTGCACTGTCTCTCTCTCTGTGCTGTCTCTCTCTCTCTCTGTCTGTGCGCCCTCTCTTTGTGTGCTCGCTCTTTAGTTGTAAACTTTAGAAAGCCCTGCTAATGAATCAATCTTTTAACAGTGCTATTTTAATGTGAGGCTGCAGTAAATACACTGGTTAAAAGTATATGGAAGTTCCCTTGCTTGTAACTTTTTCTAATCTAACACAAGCTGCTTATATCAGAAACACACATCACATGGAGTCATTCTATACACATTCAGATTTATTTTATTTTTTAAAAATCCACTCCTCCAGGCACCTCATACTAACCAAAGAAAACTGCATTCAACTATGATTTTGAAGACTGGAGATCATTATTTTTTTATAACAGAATATATTTTATTAATGTTTATAATTTGCTCTTGATGGACAATGTTAGCCTTTGTGTTCTTGTAAGATTAATATTGTAGTTTGATCACCCTCCAATAATGGTAAAAGTCGAAAGAGATTAAACAATAGAAATAACGCCATGGTAACAAATGACTGTGCAGAGCTGGGTACATTGGAGCCTCCCAAAATAGAAAGAGAATCATCTGACAATGTCAGGATTAAAAAGAACATTTGAAGTCACACAAATTTTAAATCAATTCTTCTAATAAATGAGTTTTAAAAAAGTGATTCATATTTGCAGATAAATCCTAAGGTTGTACTTTTTTCTTTAGAAATGACGCAAAACCCGTATCAGGCTATACTTATATTAAAAATAATTTTAGCTACGTTAATGGTATACTTTATGGTCTCAAAAAGTTTATAGCACACAGTAAAAAAGGATATACTGTAAGTTAAAGGATATAAGGGAACATGAAAACATTTATTAATTAATGGACTTTTCTGATTTAATAAAACTATCGAAAACATAAACTTCCTTGTTACATATAAAAAGGGTGTCTGATAATGTTGCATAGTGTTGTTTGTTGATTACAATAGTAATGCTAGTACTGGAGGCACATAGGGCACGGAGGGTCTCTTGACCCAGCGGAGCCCTGTGCATTCTGATTGGATGGCCAGCTGTGGGGAGGAGTCAGGTAGGGCAGTCTGCTGTGGTTGGCAGCTTGGGCAACTTTGGGAACCTAGGCCCCTCTGGCAGGTATGCTGAGCGGCAGATGAGGACTTCCGCCAATGCATGGTGACCAGGCCTCACATGGCCTGGAGTGAGAAGGCAATCGCATACTGGCTTAATGTGATGACCCCGATGCATGCTACACCAGACCTTTGGGACTAGGGGGAGTGGAGGCAGATCCCCCGCCCCTTCAGCTAGTACAGGGCGAAAGGTTTGCTATGCCTGCAAATGGTCCCCCAACTGCCGCTTTAAGCATGCCTGCTCCAGCTGGACCGGGGAACATTCTGCGGCCAGCAGAAGGAGGGCACCCGACCTAGCGAGTCACCAGGAAAGGGGCAAGACACTGGTGTTGCTGGACACAATGCTCCCGTGGCTCTAACGCTAAGGTAGGGTGAGAAGTCGGGCGGCACGATTGCTGACTGACGGGTTTCGTGATGGCTTTGTAATTCCTTGTGAACTGGAGTTGACCTGCAGCCATCCGGCTAATTTAAAATCAGTGGCCGAATACCCGGGTGTGGTGATGGAGAAGATTGCAAGGGAAACGTGTTTAGGTAGAATGGCCAGAATGCCAGTGCACCCATCCAGCCAACATCTGCTGGGTTGTCATTTGGAGGAGAGTACTACGTGGACCTCTGCTTACCCCTGGGGTAATCCATCTTGTGCGCCTCTTTTGAGACATTTAGTATGTTTTTGCAGTGGGTCATGAGTGTCATTGCGGGTCAATACAGTACGGTTCACTTCCTGGATGACTTTATGTTCATGGGCCGGCGGATCACGGCATGTGTCAGGTGTTGCCAGTTGCTTTTCAAATATTGGGACGTGACTTTGGGGTTCCCTTGGCGCACGAGAAAACAGAAGGCCCCGTGACTCTTTTGACCTTCTTGAGCATTCAGATAGACTCAGTGAGGATAGAATGTAGCCTTCCGATAGACAAAGTTATCGATCTACGGTCGTAATTGGCAGCGTTGCTAGGGGCCAGGAGGGTGTCTCTCAAGCGGCTGCAGTCCATCTTAGGGAAGTTAACCTTCTCTTGCCGTATCCTGCCCATGAACAGGATATTCTGTAGTAGGAGTCAAACGCCCAGATCACTTTGTCAGTGTGTCGGCCTCCATGAGGGAGGATGTGCGAGTCTGGTTAATCTTCCTAAACACATTCAATGGGAAGACACTTATTCACCTTTGCTGTGTAATTTGTTTTAGCATTGTTTTGTACTGAATTTTGTTTCTGTAGTGTAGGGGGCCTCACCCCAGCCCATGCCCATCCACCACACCACCTGGCCCCCCCTGTGCCTCCTTGTCTGCAAACCCACCCTCGTGCAACAATTTGTGGATACCTGTTTAAATGAAAACATTTCTGCTGCAGCTCTAAGCGGTGGCAGTGTGGAGCAGTTCAGCACTCTGGGGTTGTGTATCAGGGAAGAAAGTAAGAGCGCAAGGAGCAAAGTGACAGCAGATCACAGGGGGATGGGTTCTGTGAGAAGAAAGGAAATAGGGAAGGGTGAAATGTGAGATGGGTGCTGAGAGGGCTTGGGTGCTGTGCAGGGATGTATGCTGTGAGAGGATGGATGCTGACAAGGACTGGGTGGGGATAAATGCTAAGAGGGGGATGGGTGCTGTGTGGTGGTGATGGGCAAGGGTCTTGGGAAGGTTTGCTGTTATGGGACGAGGTATAGGGGAGGATCACTGATTGTTTTGGTTCCGACAGCCCTGTGCGAAACATTTTTTACAACCTCCTAGAAGGGTGGGGGGGGGACTTTTTGAGCACTAGATACACAACAATTCATGTACTCATAGACTTCTTGCATCAATGTGCCACACACATATATACAGGGAGTGAGATCACACAATACTCATAAAGATGCTTCCACCAAGACAGAAGTAGCTGCAAACGTTGTGTTGAAAATAGGTTGGGAAAGGTTAGGAGCTAAATTCATTTTAAAATGCTTGATTTTAAAACATAATTACTTTTAAATGTGGGTATTCCCTAATAAAAGACTTGTTCCAGTATTCTATGTATATTAATGCTAACTGTACCTTAGAAATTGCATTACCAGCATTGAATCTGCCAGTTTCATATTTTTAATAAAAAACATATATCTTTGTAAGTGTACTTTTTAGTTATGTTTTAAAACATTTTTTACATTGTGTTTGCCTTCTTTTTTCTGTATTTAGTCCATTCCAGAGATTTTCTTAACTCCTCTTTGTACGCTCTGAATTGCAGTATAATTTGCAAAATCTTGCATTACAGTATTACATTATTTTACATTTTCATATTTAAATATGGTAATTTAATTCACTAGGTTGCAGTTATCAGTAAGTCAGATTGCCTTTGAGCGTATGTAATAAAAAGATGACTTTCAGAGATTTGCATTTTTTACAGCAAGATTGAGAAAATACTATGGAATCAATGTTGGAAAAGTGATAAATGAATAGTTTTTAACATAATAATACATATAACATAACTATACCTGCTACTGTACTATTATCTTAATATTGGAGATGCATTGTAGGGATCTCTTTAGAATTATTTCCTATATAATCCACGTCAACAACTGTTGCCAAGATCCCAAACTGCCCCATTAATACTCTACAACTGTCCCACCAGACCCATATTACTTGCTGTAGGATTTCACAATCATTTTTAAGATAAGCTTGTTGACTAAACTTTTAAGGTTCCAACTACCCGAAGGAACTCTGATTCCCAAGACCCCTCAACGCTCTCAGATCAGCAAGTGCATCACAACTAGAGTCTTTAGTTATGCATCTTCAGCTCTCCCATTAACAGTTCAAGAATCCCCATAACTGCATTTCTTTAAAAAGAAAACTCTAGATGTATCTATCTGTGCAAGTAAGAACTGTAGAGCAATTTGAGTTCAACTAGGAGAAAAGTGCTGTATAATATTTTATTTTTATCATAGTGGGTTGCATCTAAGTAGTGAAAGATGAGGACCTGGGTCAAATAAGGATATTTTGTCCCTTTTTTCTAGAACTCTGATGTTCCTTTATGTTTACTAGCTATCATTCCTTAAGGTTCCACAACTCCACCATTTCTAATTTATTCATGAATTTACCACAAGAACTCCACCATAACTACCTTCTTCCTGAATCTACTACAAGAACACCACCATTACTATCTTATTCCTGAATTTACTACAAGAACCCTTCCATGACCATCTTCTTCCGAAATCTACTACAAGAACTCTACCATTACTATCTTATTCCTGAATTTACTACAAGAACCCTGCCATAACTACCTTCTTCCTAAATCTACTACAAGAACTCTTCCATTACTATCTTATTCCTGAATCAAGACACCACTTCCCTCTCACCCTCCCTAACACCCACCTTACATTGTTGCATCTATATAGCATTCAAATCACCTGACTTTCCCATTTGCAGGTTATATTATCTGACCACTAGGGGCAGATAATATATTACATGCTAGGGCCATCTACCTCACACTTACTTACTAGCAGATCTCTTCTCCAACTACATAAAAACCTTTCTAACTTTGCACACTTTCATACATACGTAAACTGTACAGAGCTACGGAATATGTTGGCCCATTACAAATAAAAGTTAATAATAATAATAATAATAATAATAATAATAATAATAATAATAATAATAATAATACATTTTTGGTTAAACTAAGTTCTTTGTAAAAGGTAAAGTAATGGTAATGTTTTGCTTACATATTCTTTAATTTTTTTCAGTCTGACTAGGTCAAAAATATAATTTACTCTTTAATACTCTTAAATAAAGTTGCACTTTACTTCAAAGTATGTGATAAAGAGGACAGAGTGAGCTTACAATTGACACAAGCTAGCCAGCAGGAAGATGAGGAGCCAACTAACTTTAATATGTCTCAATTTTAAATAGAATAATTTTTTTGTGTCATCGTCTCTTTAATGATTCATCTCACATAGTTTCAGTCAGGCTCTGCTCATAGGCACATGGATCAGCATATGCTGTGGTCATTAAATTGATGTTAAGAAATCTAAGATAGTAATGACAATATTTTCTCTTGGTTTTGCTCTTAATTGGCCGATTGCCTTGCTACACCATTATTCATTTCTACCTTGTCGATCTCTTGCCAACTGGAGCATACTATATGTGAGACACAAAGAGTCAGATAAGGGCAAAAATAAATAAAGTCATTATTATACAAAAAAAATCATTAATTATAAATTGAAATAAAACAACCAAAAATAAAGAAATTAAAACATGTAATAATAAGTTACTGAATATACTCGAGTAAGGCTAAAAAGGGCCCCCTCGGCTTTTACTCGAGTCACTCTCCCCCTGTGTCTCTCTAACCACCCTGTGTCTCTCTAACCCCCCTGTGTCTCTCTAACCCCCCGTGTCTCTCTAACCCCCCGTGTCTCTCTAACCCTCCCTTGTCTCTCCACCCCCCCGTGTCTCTCGAACCCCCCGTGTCTCTCTAACCCCCCCGTGTCTCTCTACCCCCCGTGTCTCTCTACCCCCCGTGTCTCTCAAACCCACCTGTGTCTCTCAAACCCCCCCGTGTCTCTCAAACCCACCCGTGTCTCTTTCCCTCCCCCCTCCTCATCCTCAACCCCCCTCCTCATTCTAAACCCCCCTCCTCACTTTACCCCTCTAAATACCTCCCCCTCTCCCTTTCCCCTCACTTACCTTCATCTGCAGCTTCTCCTCCGGCCTCCGCTCCTTCCGGTGTCTTGACCTGGCCAATGCTAATGACATGGCGGGCATGTGACGTCACGTCATTAGCATATACCGGGTGCCGACGCAGGAAGGAGCGGAGGCCGGAGAAGAAGCTGCAGATAAAGGTAAGTGAGGGGAAAGGGAGAGGGGGAGGTATTTAGAGGGGTAAAGTGAGGAGGGGGGTTTAGAATGAGGAGGGGGGTTTAGAATGAGGAGGGGGGGTTGAGGATGAGGAGGGGGGGTTGAGGATGAGGAGGGGGAGGGAAAGAGACACAGAGGGTTAGAGAGACACGGGGGGGTTGAGAGACACCCCTAAATACCTCCCCCTCTCCCTTTCCCCTCACTTACCTTCATCTGCATCTTCTTCTCCTGCCTCCGCTCCTTCCTGCGTCGGCACCCGTATAGGCTAATGACGTGACGTCACATGCGCACCACGTCATTAGCATTGGCCGGGTCAAGACGCCGGAAGGAGCGTGGAGGCCGGAGGATAAGCTGTAGATGAAGGTAAGTGAGGGGAAAGGGAGAGGGGGAGGTATTTAGGGGGGTTTAGAATGAGAAGGGGAGGTTGAGGAGGGGGGTTGAGGAGGGAGGTTGAGGAGGGAGGTTGAGGAGGGGGTTGAGGATGGGGGGTTAAGGATGAGGATAGGAGGTTGAGGAGGGGGGTTGAGGATGAGGAGGGAGGTTGAGGAGGGGGTTGAGGTTGAGGAGGTAGGTTGACGAGGGGGTTGAGGATGAGGAGGAAGGTTGAGGAGGGGGGTTGAGGATGAGGAGGGGGATTGAGGATGAGGATGGGGGGGTTGAGGAGGGAGGTTGAGGGGGGTTGAGAAGGGAGGTTGAGGGGGGTTGAGGAGGGAGGTTGAGGAGGGGGGTTGAGGAGGGGGTTGAGGAGGGGGATTAAGGAGGGAGGATGAGGAGGGAGGATGAGGAGGGAGGTTGAGGATGAGGAGTGGGGTTGAGGAGGGAGGTTGAGAATGAGGAGGGGGGAAGAGACACAGGGAAGGGAGAGGGGGGAAGAGACACATGGAAGGGAAAGGGGAGAAGAGACACGGGAGAGAGAGGGGGGGACACAGAGGGCACAAGAGGGACACAGGGGGCAGCACATTTCCCACCCTTGGCTTATACTCGAGTCACTCATTTTACCCAGTATTTTGTGGTAAAATAGGTGCCTCGGCTTATACTCGGTCGGCTTATACTCGATTATATACAGTAATTCATTTTAACTTTCTCTGTCTTTCTGATATAAGATTTTCCATTTCCCTTACATCTAAGAAGACCTAGAGTAACAGAATTTCACCTTCTGAACCTCACCCTTTCTTCCTGATCACTCAGAGGAGACATCTTACACAGCTGTGACCTAAGGCCACTCCCAGAGAGGATGGGCTTCAAACTACCAGTGTAGTTTGTGTAGTGCTGCTATATGCAAATACAAGTATGTCACGGTCTGCCAATAGGAATGCAGTTAGGTGAAACCCATCTCCTATAAAACATAATTGCATATTAAGAGTTAATACATATAATGCTATTTGGTAAACTTTTGTTAAAATACTTGGCTTATTATCAATACTAGTTCTTCGAATTTGCATACTGTAAATGTGGGTCAAGAATGTGGATTTAAGTAGACCCCATAATTGTAACATATCGTTTAAATTATGTTATTTCCATTTAAATCAAATAATCAAAAACCACTGAGCACATTTCCAGTACATATTAGGTGTCTAGCATATTGGACATTTCTTAGCGTTTGAAACACATTGTTCCAGTTGAACAGATTTATTACAAGTTGTTCTGTAAAAATTACATACTTTCACCACAATTGCAGTTATTTCTCTCCAAGAAATGACTAGTTTCAAAAGGACATTTCCAGAGCCATTTGGCATACATTGTATTTGTGGAATAGGCTGACACTAACATTAGGAAAACATAAACTGCGAAGATCTGACAAAAATAACAAATGTTCCCTTGTACAACACCGTCCCAAATCACAGGAAGTAATTTAAGGTCATAAAGTTGGTATTTGCTTCGTGAAATATAAAAAGCAACTTGAAAAAAAAATCATTTATTGTTTTGAAAGCTCTGCATCAAATCTACAAGGAATTTTATTTGATATTACAGAATAAACATACTGTAGTTCTCCAAACTGTGTTAATTTTGTGTATGAGTACTTGCACAACACTATTGCCCATTAAAACATCCTCTCTGTGCAACATTTTGGTATATGAGAAATAGAAAGCCCACGCCATACATTGTTAAGGGTAGTGGGGGTTTGACCTGGCTTGGAGATAGGAGAATTATATACAGTAGACTCTCAGTTATTCCGGCACCCATGGAGATTGGTAGATGCTGGATAAATGTAGTTTCTGGTTGCATGAGAGCGACTATTAAAAGAGGCCTAGATTAGCTGCACATAGGAGGCTCTGCTAAGTATATCTGTTCTAGCAGCAGCAGCTTTCACTCCTCACTTACACATAGGCTTGTTGGGCTGAAGGGTGCGGTGCTGAACCTGGGGAATGTAACGACAACACTGCCCTGGCTCAGTCACTCATGCCTGTCTCCTTCCAGGTAAAACTGAATTGCAGAAACATACAGTGGATGAAATTTAGGTGCCTGTAAGCATTTTGTGGCATGAAAACCTGGCTCCTGGTATTTGTTGAGCCCTGTAAAATTATATTTTCATTTAAAGTAAAGTATTATTTTTTGTTCTGGTTGCTTGAGTTATGTTTAACTGAGAGTCTACTGTACACATATATGGTTATAATAAAAAGAAGAGATGGTAGGTATATGGTAGGGAGGTTTTCAAACTATATAATAGTGGTAGTTTATCTTTTATGGCATTTGAACCTGGCGGTACAGTATAATAACACCTCCTACCCTCCCAAAAATGCTAGAAAGGATATAATTCTGGGTCCTTGTGTTAACACAAAAATGGTCTTAGATTTATCACAGCTTAAGCGGGTGGGAGTGCTTGTGGTACAGGAATTAAGTTACACTCCTGGTTGTGTCACTAGTCTTGGGGCACAGGGTCCCCATGCGTTCCAGTGGCATGGGTGGGCAAGCACCAATCATTGTTTTTCATAAAACTATTGATTACATTTTTATCTAATTATGGTAAATAAAGAAGCTTTGGCCTTATCTACCAAATCTATTTGTGTGGTCTTTATTGTGTTGTGTTTGTTATGGGGTTAAGCCGTAGTGGACAATGCACAGGTCAAGACCTTGAGACATGTTCTTATATGCTTGTTGTGTAAGAGGGTGTGACCATGACACGTCATTCTGCCAAAATTACACACCGAATTGCTGATTGCCAGAGTTAGTTTGATCTATTATAATTCCTTACGTTTAACAGAATGTAAAAACTTCTATATATAATAAATATCCATAAATAACATGCTTAATAATTTAGCATATTGTAATTTATAGATATATAGATCTATTCAGTTGCTTTGTTCTTCTTGTAAATATATTTCTGTCCTTATAATCCCTTCATTAGCTTCTTTCGCTTCTGTTTGCTGATCTGTAGCTTCTTCTAGTCGGGAAATTACGCAATATAAAAGAAAAAAACACTTCTAAATGCAATCAGATTAAAAAGTTGAATATATATTGTAAGAAACAACTGGACTCACATTTTCAAGCGCAACCATATGAACATTGTTTGGATAAAAAATGCAGTCTAAATGTCTTACACTGTGTTGGAGTCAGATGGTAAACAATCTCCACATCTGAATTGTTAGACTGAAGTCCTTTTTATGAATCCACAATACCACTGTCTTCTTCAGGACTCATTAAAATCAATACATTTTTCGCTTTCTAAATTGTTTCTGGATAGCAAATCTTTTTTCATTCAACTTTTGCCATGTAATATGTTATTTTGGTTGGCTGTGATATGTGATGTAAGGCACATCTGTTGAGACAGCGGCAGGGTTTGGTTGATGCTGCTGAGCACTACTGGATCTAACAATTAAACATATGCCATTCTGGCATCCCGGGGTTACAATTGCATATGTTAGGAATCTACCAATTTGCACCAAGTGAAGAAAAATGTCTACTATAAGTAAAGCTCAGGTAAGAATCAGAGCAGCAGTTCTTGTTGATTTATTCCTGCATGTAGCAGCTCTGGATTATCATCCAGGTTTCCCTTTGCCCTATTTTAGCATTGCTTCTGTTTTCACTATTGCTGAATTCCTCATGTGTATTCTATGTTGGAGTGGGCTGAGGTAATCTAATTGTGCCCACTTCTGGGCTACATACTGTATAAAGCATCTAATTGTGCCCACTTCTGGGCTACATACTGTATAAAGCAGAAGTTTGTCTGTACTCTCAATTTAGAGGAAATATGCCACTGCCTCCCCAGCCACTGTGGCATGCTGACCCTGCTGCTTTGTAATGTGCTTAAACACCCAAAGTTGCCACCAAACTTTATTCCAGTGCCTGCCAGGTAGTTATAAGTAAACTAAATCAATAATAAACACATTGAGAGTCTGATATGATAAATATACATTTTATAAAGGGGCCATGTTAAAATGGCTAATGGATTAATGGATGCAATATATTGTGAGCTCAGTTGCCTGATCCGGCACAGATTCCCAGAGTGCAGTGCAAACACTATTTTGCAGGATTTTGAGCTCGAAATAAGCTTGGCTTTTAAATATGTTTCCAAAGTGTAATGAATCTCAATGAAGGGCTCCCTTCCATGTTCCTAGAACACATCCTGTCCTTCCTGGCTACTAATTTGAGATTTATGCATCCACACTGTTCCATGAAACTGCATACACGTATGATCACTTTTTATCCTTGAATATAGATAACTTAATTATTATATGTTTTTTTTTTTATTAAATAGACTTTAAAATGATGTGTAAGTCAAAGGACAGCAAACAGTTTGATACAGATGATACCTTTTAATGGCTGACACGGTTATGCACTAACTACATCAAATTGTTTTTTTTTTATGGCTAACACAGTACAAAATCTTACCTAAATTAAAACACTATATATATATATATATATATATTTTTTTTTTTTTTAATTTATGCACATTATCACTAGTTACAAATATCAATGTTTTCATTATTTTGCATCTTATAAAATAAAAATAACAGTGTTATCATAAAATGGCATCATAGGGATCTAGTGTGATCAGTAATATCATGCATGACATACTTTTTCATATTACATGTGATGTCATCAGAGATGTCATATATGACATCCTAATGTCATATATGATGTCATGAAGGATGTCATCAGAAAAACCTTTGCTAGGGAGGGAGAGATATTAAGGTTAAGTACCCCATCCTGTGCTTAACTTAACCTTATCATACATTATGTCTAGATGTGCATTTGACCAAAAAATAAAATATTGAAGAGGAGGGCTAAATATGGCTCGATAATTTTTGTGTGTAGAATGGGCCGTGGTGTTTACATTGCTTCTGTACCCCAGCGCAGTACTTCTAATGGTGAAAAGTAATTGTTCTGTATAATATATCATATGTGTTTTAGAGCAGTGTATACTTAGGCCCTCATTCTATTATCGGCCGTAAATGGTCCGCAGCGCTGCGATTCCTTGTGGGGCTCCCGTTACCTTGCAATTCAAATAGACGGCGCCGCAAGGATATCCCCCTTACGGCCGGCCGTATATCTTGCAACCGGCCGTAAGCTCAGAAAACTTTAAAAGCAAAAATAAATTCAAGACGGCACTGTAAAGCTCTGTAAATGCTAGGGATCATAATGGGGGACATGAGGATTAATAGCAACCCCCTCTCAAGCTTGCACATCAGCCCAAATCCGAGATTTAATTAACTGTTTATTTTCCGGCCGCAGCGTGGGCGGGTCTGAGGTGCTCCAAGCCCTCTGGACTTTTTACATGGATATGTGACATAAATTTAAAAAAAATATATTTACGGATTTGAGTGTAGGGGAATGTTGTGCTATGAATGCTAACACCTATAATCACTTTATAGTCTCCTCAGAGTGCAGGATGGCTTTATTATGGCTTTATTATGTGCTTATTTGTGTGCCTGCGGGACCTTTTTGCTGCAAGTCGGTTTTAGCCTTGCAGAGAGGGTTCCCGGAGCAATTGAATAGCAACCGGGATTTGCTTGCGGCCGAAACTCTTGCAGGAGTTTAAGATCAAAGGCTTTCCTCCGGCGCTGCGGCCGCAAGGGATAACAAGGCGCCGGCCGCAAGCCTGCCAGAGTCCCCGGCCGGAAGGGAATAGAATAGGCAAATAGCTTGCGGCCGGTCCTTGCGGCCCCGCATCTCCTCCGGCCGATAATAGAATGAGGCCCATAGTGAATAGCCATACTAATAATGGGTTTATTTTCAAAAACGTGTGTCCTTACATGAAATGTAAGTTGTGTTTCCCCTTTGTTCAGTGGAAAGTGACAACCCTATTAACAATGCTTAACCAAACTACTTAATTCTCAGCTTCCAAGCTGAGTCATTATGTTTTCTGCTTGTGTGCACATTAGGAGCCCGTGTAGTTCATCTTATTGTTTGTGACAGCTGAGAGAACATTGTACTGTTGCAACTTTTTTACATTTTGCAGACATGATGACTATACTCCTTTAAAAAAATAGTTTTTAATATATATGTATATATGCTTAATTTAGCTTTTTAGGCATTTTTTCTTTCATATGAATGGCTTAACTAGGTTACTTAATTCTATCAAGCTCAATATACAGTATGTGTTATTTTGAAATGTACAATTCACTTCTATAAAGCCTCTAGAATATCAGATTCTCTGCTACTGAAACATCTCCTTTCTACCTGTTTTCTGTCATGAGAGGTGCCATATTTCACAGTTCTATACCCACAGGCGATAACTCAAATAACTAGTGTCTCAAGCTGCTGAAAACAAGCTGATATTTTCCCATGCAGTAGTACTGCTCTAGTAGTGAAACCCCTTCCCTGTGGCATGGACTTAGGGCATAGCTCTGAAAACATGGCACCCTACATGTGAGAGAACATGAAGAAATGGGTGAGGTCCATAAGCTGATAATCGGTTACTCTGTGTGTTTCTTAGATGTAATTGAAGTATAAATTATGCATGCCAATTACATTTAGGATGATAACATTAAGTCACCTTTATTGCCTCCTTAATGTTATAATGTTAATTGTATGAAAAAAAATGAAATACAATAATTTCACTGCACCCTAAAAGAACAGACAGATACTGTAAAGTAAAATATGCCAAATGGATTGGAAAGGTTTTTAAAGTTACCCCAGTTACCCTAGTTGCATTTTTGTGAGGCTCTATATACATGGGTTTTGTAGTATTTTGGGGCCGCAAGTAGCTAACTGACTAAACAGGCACCATGATGGCTGGACTAACTCCCAGTATCCCCGTCCAGCATCTGCTTAATATAAGCATATATGGTTTACCCAATAACTCAAATTATATCATGCAAATTGTTATGGCAAGAATACGGTTTTGTTGGGTAACTATGATGATGCTAGTTGGCCATTACAACATTGTTTTGTATATGCATATGGTGATTTTCTTGAGAGCTATGAAGGGTATACAAGTGTGTCCTTGAACAAATCAGGCTCTGGATCCACGGACGGAGATGCTGCCGGTGCAAGAGGTGCATTGCACCAAGGCCCTAGCATCTAGAGGGGCCCAGTGCTGTCCTGCAGCTACATTAACTTAGAGTAGTAGAGGAGGGACCTGAAGAGGAAATGAGGGAGGACCCAGAAGAGGAAGCGCGAGAGGGCCCAAGGTAGGAAGATAATTCCTTCCTGTCACTCTTGGCATCACCTCGTGTGAGGGGTCGCTAGAGCCCTGCCTGCACCTCAATGGTTCACACTGAGAGGGAGGAAGAGAGCAGAGCATGCAGCTGCAGGTGGAGATACTGCAACAACATGTATCAATGAATCCATCAGTCAGTGTTTTGTGTGTGTATCACATAGGCTACATTGCAGTGACCCTCACAGGCTTCATGATAGTGACCCCCACAGCACTATTAAAGTAACCCTTACAGACTTCATTATTGTACCCAAGACTGCCTCCCTCTACCGCTCAATAACACAATCTGGGCCTGCCTCTATCTTCCTCTTTCCCAATACATCCCACCAATTCCCACTCACCCCATTTCCACCCTTTACCTCACTAATTCTTCCTTCTGCCCCCACTGCCTCCACCTATTACGTGCTACTTCTCTCTACACCCACTGCCTTCCTCTACCCCTCACTAACTCCCTTAGTTACTCCCTCTAACTTCCTCAATGTATCCACTACCCCCATTGTTTTCCCCTATCCCCAGCTTCCTCCATCTGTCCCTACCTGCATTCCCTTGCCACTCACCTGCTTCTCGCTACCTCTGCTGCCTCACCAAAACCACCCCAGGCTACCCCATACAGCTAGCTACCTCCTCATGGCTGAGTTGGGTAAGGAGGAACACATATCTTTCTATCCATCTCTATGTATGTATGTATATATATATATATATATATATATATATATATATAAAAAAAAATATATATATATATATATATATAAATATATATATATATAAGTTGAGGGGGGCCCAAAAATTATTTTGCACCAGGGCCCTCCATCCACTAGCTCCTCCACTGTCTGGATGTAATTATGATCATTAATATATACTGGTTATGTTCTTAAAAAATGACAATAAAAATGACCAGCCATCTGGAAGTGCTTGTCTACAGTAATGATACTGCAGTAATACTGAAGCACATTTTATATTCCCATTTAGCTTTACCACATTTTTCCACTTTATATTTAAGTGGGTCTTTCTCCTTTATAAATGCACATATGTCCACCCTTCTGCCATTTTGTGTCTATTCTACAAGTTTAGTCTGTATACAATTGGAATATAAAAATGTCTATTTTTACTTGCTGTTGACAGGCTCCTTGAAACATCATCTATATTTTAGTTTATTATTTAGTATCCTGATATTTTCCTTTTCTGATCTGCCTTATTCCCTCTTACATACAGACAAAATAACCCAACTTTCAGCCTCATTAAATTCCGGCCTCGTACGTTCAACGTGTAGCACGTAAGGGCTGCGTGCTTCAAATGTATCAGTTTTACGTCGCTATTAAATTAGTATGGGCTACGAGCGAGACCCTATTTCGTAAACCAGTTCACGGGATTGCGTGCACGAACGCAAACAATTAAGCAAGCACGTAGTTACGGGTTCAGATGGAGCCAATAGAAAAATAGATTGTTAGTGTTATGTCACTGAAAAAGGGGAGGGTAAAATTCGAAGTCCTCTGTGCTTCAATTTCAGTTTGTGAGCGGACCCACAGTCCAGATATAATGCAATATTAATAAATCAGTAATATGATATTTTGTTACATGCGAGTTACAGTATATGTCATAACACATTGATTGCAGGGATCGATATAACACAAGATAGAAACAAAGTACTTTTCTGGGCCGATTTACGGGCTTGAGAATGTTGTGCTATTAATTCAAAGACCTAACATCACTTTCCCTTATAATAAATGTACAGTAGAGTGATTTTATTTGCATTACAAGTGCTACGTATTGGACTTTACACCCCTTGCGGGTGCTCCCGAGCACACGTTGACCTTTGGGCTCCATTTGCAAGTTACGTGCTTGCTCTTGAGTGACCACGTTGCAATTTAACAGCTGAATTGAACAAGTAGCAGTTACGAACTTGCTAGATCAAAGGATTTACGTGTGCGAAGTTCAATGTTGCGCAGCGTGTAGCCCATTCCCAGCTGTCCTGCTTGTTAACACGCAAAGTCCGCTGCAAGCAATGTTCTAGGGCTAATTTAATAGACGTAACACCTCAATCTGGAGTTACAAGCTACGTTTTACCACAGCTCATAATTTGAAGTGACAGAAACAGTAGTAGCTTCTCTTCTCAAACATGGATCAGTAACAATGGGTCCTGTAAGCTGGCCAAGTTGCCAGGCTCAGCAAGAGGGATCCATGACCAGGCAGGCATGCAGGGTGGATCAAGTGGTGTGTGACAGTAGGCTAGTTAAGTTGAGCAGGCAAACAGCCTTATTTTCTCTTCCCCCACTGTCCTAAATTTTGGGTTGCTTGCGTATCCCTTTAAATATGTATATAAACTGTATTATGTTTTGCATGTGGGATAATTGCAGTGGATAATTGGTACTTGTTGTTAATGTAAAATGGTTTTAGCAAGTGAGATGAGTACTAAGGAAGTGTCGAGTGCCAAAGCATTTTTTACTCAAGACGCGTTGAATACTGAATTTGATGATTTTTTTGAGATAGATGAGTACTGAGGGACCACTGTACATTAAATGTGAGGTTAAATTTGTTATGTTTGTCACAGCTTTGGAGGCGCAGGGAGTCGCTTGCTTACCAGTTGGATGAAGGCTTTCCCAAGTGTAGAATGGAGGTTCTGCATTGGTAGCCCTGGACGGTGTTCCTACGTTAGGTTGGCTCCTCCCCAGTCATAGTATAATGTTGTGGAATGCTGTGTGAGTTATTGGGTTATATTAGGAAAATGTTGTATTAAGGGCCATGGCAAACTAAGCAAGTTTCATAACTTTACATAGATATTTAACCTCCTCTGGGTGTGCTCTTTATTATAAAATAAAATAAAACCAAAACAACTGGATGGCAGAAAATGCTCAAAACATTTTGTCTAGTATGCATTTCAGTGTGGCTATTAATACATCTACAGTAGACTCCCAGTTAACCAGAGCTCAAGCAACCAGAAAAAAACTGAATACTGTACTTTAAATAAACAAATTACATTTTACAGGGCTCAACAAATGCCAGGAGCCAGGTTGTCATGCGACACAATGCTTACAGGCACCTAGATTACATCCACTGTAAGTCTTTGCAATTCAGTTTTACCTGGAAGCAGACTGGCATGAGTGACTGAGCCAGGGCAGTGTTGGCGTTACATGCCTCAGGTTCAGCACCACACCCTCCAGCCCAACGTACCTGTGTGTAAGTGAGGAGTGAAAGCTGCTGCTGCTAGAACAACCCTCACTGACAAATATACTTAGCAGAGCATCCTACATTGCCTTGCAAAAGTATTCACCCCCCTTGGCATTTTTCGTGTTTTGTTGCCTCACAACCTGGAATTAACACGGATTGTTTGAGGATTTGCATTATTTAATTTCCAGAACATGCCCACAACTTTGAAGATGTTTTTTTTTATTGTGTCGCAAACAACAAATAGGCCAAAATAACAGAAAAAGTCAATGTGCATAACTTTTCACCCCCTAAAGTCACAGCTCCAAGTCAATTTGGTTAAGTCTCTATGAGCTTGCCACATCTTACCACTGGGATTTTTTCCCATTCCTCCTTGCAAAACTGCTCGAGCTCCTTCAAGTTGGATGGTTTGAACTTGTGAACAGCAATTTAAGTCTGACTACAGATTTTCTATTGGGTTGAGGTCTGGGCTGTGACTAGGCCATTCCAACACATTTACATGTTTCCCCTTAAACCACGCAAGTGTTGCTTTAGCAGTGTATTTGGGGTTATTGTCCTTCTGGAAGGTGAACCTCCGTCCTAGCCTCAAATCATGCACAGAGTGGTACAGGTTTTGCTCAAGAATATTCCTGTATTTAGCACCATCCATCATTCCCTCAACTCCAGTTTCCCAGCCCGGGCTGCTGAAAAACATCCCCACAGCAGGATGCTGCCACCACCATGATTCACTGTGGGGATGGTGTTCTTTGGGTGATGTGTTGGGTTTGCGCCAGACATAGCGTTTTCTTTGATGGCCGAAAAGTAAAATTTTTGTCTCATACATTTTGGGAGTCTACCACATGCCTTTTCGCAAACTCAAAACATGCTATTTTGTTTTTTGCTGAAAGTAATGTCTTTCTTCTGGCCACTCTGCCATAAAGCCCAAATCTATGGAGCGTATGGCTTATTGTCGTCCTATGTACAGATACTCCAGTCTCTGCTGTGGAACTCTGCAGCTCCTCCAGGGTTACCTTAGGCCTCTGTGCTGCCTCTCTGATTACTACCCTCCTTGCCTGGTCCATGAGTTTTGGTGGGCGGCCGTCTCTTGGCAGGTTTGCTGTTGTGCCATGTTCTTTACATTTGGTTATGATAGATTTGATGGTGCTCCTGGAATTTTTTTTTTTTTTTTTTATAATTAACTTTTTTATTGAAAGAATAAACAAATAGAACATTGTAAGTTCAGCAAATCATATAACAAATCTCTCAAGTATCAACAAGATATATCAAAAAGTTTCTTTCAAAGTTTTTCTTTTTTGGTTAGAATAACACATGAACATGTAAAACATATATATAAAGTCACACAAGGTCTTGAACATATATACATTCCTCAAAGCAGACATGTGTCTAGGAGGTACAGTAAGGTGAAACCATAGATCAAACATCAGGTCAACCCATAAAAGTAGTTCACACGAACCTTATTGTGGACCTCGTAGAGTCCATAAGTCCCAGCAGGAGGCCCATCGACGGTATCTTTCATCAATTTCAGCTGAAAGTGAGCTCATAGCCCGAATGAACCTGATTTTGTGAAGTACTTCAATGTGAGTAGGGGAGGTAAGTTTCCAGTGTTTAGCTATGATGCATCTCGTGGCCAAAAATATCTGTGTTGTTAAACATTGTTCTGATTTGAATAGCCCCGTAATTGGAAGGCCTAGCAAAGCTTCTTCAGGCTTTTGTGTTACTGTTGTCCCCAAAAGTGTTTCTAATAGGTCGTATGTTGCTGTCCATATGGGTCTTATTTTCGGACACTCCCACAGCATGTGAATCAGTGTACCAGTGTCTGTGCAGCCCCTAAAACATGTGTCAGGGTGTGTTTTGTTCAGAAGATGGAGTCTTGCTGGTGTAAGGTACCACCTCATTATTGTCTTAAAAGAGTTTTCTTTTAGTGTCACGTTTAGTGAAGAGGTATTGGCTTGTTTTAGGATCTTATTCCATTGGCTGTCGTCTAGAGTTACCTGCAAGTCAGCCTCCCATGCAGTTTGGTAATGTGGTTTAACCCTGTTGGTGAGAGACACCATCTGATTGTAAATGATGGCTATATTGGCCTTACCTCCGGGATTGTTGATACAGCATTTCTCAAAGGGAGATTTGGTGTGATATTTGTTGATTTTCGTAGAGTGTGTTAGTGTCTCATTAATTGCCATCAGATTAAGCCACTCTCTATGTGGCACCTGAATTATGTCAGTGATAATTGACGATGTGTTGCTTTGTGAGGTCACCCAGGTATCTGCCACAATTGTTATTTTGTTCTTTATCCACCATTTCATCTGGGTAAATTTATTGAGGTGCTGACCTTTGTGTGATTGCCATAGTGGAATCAAGCCAGAACCCACGCTCAGGAGGTCCACCCTTCTGTTCAGGTCTTTCCATAATTTCAAAGAGTGGCTAATACAAATTGGTAACTCTCCTGTTCGTAGGTCCCGACCTAAGCTAAGCCATAAAACCTGCGATAGTACCCAATGCTTGTCTTCTAGAAGTTGCCTCTCTATGTCTGCCCACACCGGTATGGCCTCTTTTTTAAACCAGGTCGTGGTTTGAGCTAATCTAGTGGCCTTATAATACTTGATTAGATCAGGGAAGGCTAGCCCCCCTTTCTGTTTAGGCGCACACATTGTGGTTCTATTAATTCTTGGTTTCTTGTTATTCCATGCGAACTTAAAAAGTGTTTTTTGCAACACTCTAAGGTCGGGTAACCTGATCGGGGTTGGGATTGTCCTAAATAGGTATAATAATTTGGGAATCACATTCATCTTGATGGAATTTATTCTGCCCAACCATGAGATGTTAAGGAAGGACCACTTGGAGATATCTGCCTTGATTCTGTTAAAGACAGGAGGAAAATTTGCCTCGTATACCAACGCTATAGACCGCGGAATATGAATACCCAAATAAGTTATCTGTTTGGGTGCCCATTTTATGGGAAAGCTGTTTTCTAAGTTCTGTTTCACCGTTTGGGGTAGTGTAATGTTGAGGGCTATGCTCTTGTTAGTGTTGATTTTGAACCCTGACACTCTGCCAAAGTATGTGAGCAATTGGAATAAATTAGGCAGGCTTGGTATTGGATCTGTAAGTGACAGCATGATATCGTCTGCAAAAAGGTTGAGCTTATGCTCATTAGGGCCAATCTGCACTCCGTTAATGTTTGGACAATTTCTAACTGCCGCTGCCAATGGTTCAAGACTAAGGGCGAAGAGCAAGGGGGAGAGTGGGCAGCCCTGTCTAGTTCCCCTAGTAATATTAAATTGTTTGGACACAAATCCCTGATATATAATACATGCTCTGGGATCGCTGTATAAAGGCATAATGCCCTTCAAAAAGCCGTCCCCCAGACCAAACTTCGCCAATGTTTTCCACATAAAAGTCCAGTCTATCCTATCAAATGCCTTTTCGGCGTCTAAAGATAGGAGCATTAGCGGGATATCCTCTCTGGTAGCCAAGTCTATCAGGTTAAAGATTCTCCTGGTGTTGTCGGGTGCTTCTCTACCTGAGATGAAGCCTACCTGGTCCGGATGGATCACGTCCGGCAACAAAGGGGCCAATCTGTTTGCCATTATTTTGGAATATAGTTTGAGGTCCGTGTTGATCAATGAGATCGGTCTATAACTACCGCACTGTGCTGGGTCTTTCCCCTCTTTGGGTATTACGATAATTTTAGCCTCTAGAAATTCTGGTCTGAATGAAGAACCAGAAAGGAAACTGTTAAATAATTCTTGGAGGTGCGGTAGCAAGAGATCGATGTATTGTTTATAATAAAAATTTGTGAATCCATCCGGACCAGGTGCTGCATGTGATCTCGTGGCCTTAATAGCCTGTTTAATTTCCTCAGCAGTTATGGGGTCTGCTAGGGTCTCTGCCTGTGATTCCTCAATTTGTGGCAGCTGAATCCCAGAAAGAAATTCATCAATTTGTGATTTGTGAGAGTAGGATCCTGAGTGAGAGGGGGCGGAATACAGTTCTGTATAAAATTGTCGAAAGACATCAGCAATCTGGTCTGGTTTAGAGACCGGGCCTTTCCCTTTAGTAAATATCTTTGGGATGAATGAGTCCGCCCTCTGTGCTTTAAGCTTTCTGGCCAACATACTGTCAGGTTTATTGGTGCTCATAAAGAAGCTGGCCTGCGTACGTTGTAGCATGGAGACCACCTTCTTCCTGAGCACTGTGTTTAAGGTGTGTTTGTATTTCAGAATTTCATTGTAGATCTTAGGATCATGATTCCTGGCAAATAGTGATTGTAACTCTGTGATCTTGCTATTGAGGTCCCTAATTTGCACTCTATCTGCTTTTTTCGCTGCTGCTCCTAGCTGAATACAAACTCCTCTAATCACTGCCTTATGGGCTGCCCACACTCCTCCCCCGTCTACCTCACCCCCACTATTGATCCCGAAGTATTCCACAATTGCACTGCTGATTTTTTCCCTTAGGACTAGATCGTTTAATAGACAGGGATTTAGTGCCCACGAGGGGGACCGTCCCGCTGGTAGAAGTCCAGACAGGGAGATCAGAACCAGGTCATGATCTGACCACGAAATGGGTCGAATGGAAGCTGCTTCTAAGTTTAGTGATAGGTGTTGTTGAATGAACAGGTAATCAATTCTGGAGTGTGACAGATGTCTGGGGGAGTAAAAAGTATACTCTCGATCAGTGGGGTTCATTATCCTCCAACTGTCGATCAGGCAATTAGATCTGAGAATATGTTTAAGAGCTCGGGTAGCCGTGGGAGGTGTGAGTTTAGTGGTAGCAGTTGATTTGTCTGTAGATGGATCTAGGACTGTGTTCATGTCCCCCCCTATGATCAGGAGGGAGTGCTCCCAGCCCATAATCAGATCTGAAATCTTAGTGAAGAATTGCTTCTGATCAGTGTTTGGCGCATATATGTTAAGGAAGGTAATTTTCTGGTCATGAACGGTGCCATGTACTGCCACATATCTACCCTCTGGGTCTGTCTGAGTGCGGGTGTGGCGAAATGTAAGCCTATTATGAATAAGGAGAGTCACCCCTCTTTTCTTTTCTGTTGCGGTGGAGTGGAAAGTTTGTTTATATGCTTTCCCCCAGTATTTGGGGACCGCTAGTTTCTTAAAATGTGTTTCTTGCACAAATATTACATCTCCCCCTAGTCTCTGATACTCTTTTATGGCAACCCCTCTCTTAATCGGTTCATTCAGGCCCTGAGCATTATGTGAAATGATATTAATATTCATGACTCACCGTTTGTCTGGGGCTCAAGGCCAAGCTTAGTAGAGCACTAAGGGTTATAGCCGCCTTCGAGTATCTAGTCTGATGAGCCTCCCGCTGGGACTCCGTCCAGAAACCACCTGCATCACTTCACTGTGCAAATTGATGTAAACGTAAAGTAAAAAGTTAGGGTAGAACGGATGAGGAGAACACAACGATATACAGTGGTTGAAACTGCTTGTCAAGTAATCCGGCGTCAAATTTGTTGACACAAATTTATCAAAAAAAAAAAACTTTTTTTTTTAATTCTAAAAATAAAATTATACTAATAGACTATAACAAAACTAGGAACGTAGTATAACACTACTTCAAGGAGAGCCAGCGCTGTCCTTTTAATTAAATTGGTGAGTCCAGTAGTATTAGACTCCAATACTGACTGGATTCGCCGGGGGGTGTGTATATGGTGAAGCCCTTAAGGGACACTATCAATATCTATATAAAAAAAAAAGAAGAAATATTCTTCTAAAGTGACAGATAGTTATGCAAGAGTTTAACTAGTCATGTCTGTTCATATTTTTGGTCGCAAGTTTTAGAAGATCAAAATAAGAGGTAGAACCTAACTATAACATATCATATAACAATACATCACAGTGTTATTGGATTTATGGCACATCTGGCTGGTCAGGGGCCCTGTTTTGATGTCTTCTGGAGGGGAGGTTGGAACCTCTACCACGAGAATTAAGACCAACTGTTCTTCCTCGGGGACCCTCTGTCAACTCCCTGACGGGTTGGCTGTCGCCAGAAACTCCAGGAGCATCTGTTAAAGTAATGCCCCAGGTAGCTAGAAGGGCCATCCCCTCCTCTAGGGTTCTGATGGTAAAGAACTTGCCGTCCCTGGCAATCAGTAGGCGAAATGGAAAGCCCCAAGAGTATTTCCAGCCATGGGCCAGGATGTTGTCCAGGAATGGTTTCATCATTTTCCTCTTGAATAACGTTTGTTGAGCGAGGTCCGCAAAGACACTTGGTCTGTGCCCTTCAATGTCAGGGATACCCCCCCTGGATGCTCTCATGAACATTTCCTTAGTTGTATAGTAATGGAAGCGGGCGATGATATCTCTGGGGCGTTCAGACATGGTGGAACGACCTCCCAGAGCTCTATGGATCCGGTCCAGTCTGTATTGCTCAGAGTCCAGATTTGGTAGCAGAAACTCACAGAGCTCTGACATGTATAGATGGAGGTCAGTTACTGATTCAGGTACGTTTCTCAGTCTGATATTCTGTCTCCGAGATCTATTTTCTAGGTCTTCCTGAAATGTTAAGTGGCGGGCTTGCTCCTCCTTTAGCATGGAGATTTCTTCCTCAATCTTGACATGAGATTGTTTTAGTTTGTTATATTTTTCTTCAAGCGAGTCAGTTTTAGCGTCCACTCTTTTTATCTCGGACGTCAAGTCTGCTGAGACTTTTTGGATGTCCGCTCTGATGTCCTCCCTGAATGTGAGGATCAGGTCTTTGAGGTCTTGGATATCACCCTTAGTGCTTGGCGCTGTATGCTCCATCGTTGTTGCTGCCGTGGTTTTTGAGTTAGGCTGTTGTTTTTGAGATGCAGGGGGTGACGCTCTAGGCAAGTAATAAGATTGTATATTCTTGCTACTTTTTCTCGTAGCTACTCCAGCCATGACATAAGAAAAGGTATTTTGTCACTTTTGCGTTTGTAAGTGTCCCCATGTAACGGGCATATGGGAATAGGAAGTTACATCCTGGAGAATATCAAGTCTCTCATGTGAAACATATGCCCCATAAGCTTTGTGCTATCAGGAAGTCCCTTTGTGGTTTACCACTTTCCTCCACTAGATGGCAGTGGCAGACCAGGGAAGTATCAGATGTAATTGATAGTCTTAATTTCTTGTAGTAGTAAGTTAATGTAGTTTAAAGATCACTGATGTTATATTCCTGAAATTTCTCTGGGTAGTAGTGCTGTATATCTTTATTGCAGTACACTGAATATATGTGCACCCCATTAGACCCCAAGATATAGTAAGTTACCAGAGTGCTTCAGGAATTGTCACTTTGACCATCGGGCGGCTGAATTGTAGTGTGCTCTGCTCAGCACCAGCCACATTGTAGCTTGATCCGCCAAAGAAGGAATAAAATACTTTTATTGTGCACATGAGAATCTGTGAATTTCCAATGTAGGGTAGATGGTGCCCCTTTTCTACTTTGACAGATAACAATTGTATCCACCTGCCTTTGGTGTCAGGCAGCTGCATGCACTTAGTGAAATCAGAATGGCAGTCAGTCACTGGGCCTAGCCCTGCCCTAGTTAGAGCATAGAGACCACAAGTCACAAAATGCCCCCTATCACAGGGGAGTGAGGCATAAGAACTTGCAGAGTTGTGTGTCACAGTTCCAAGGTAATGATAGTTGGATTCTTTGCCACAGCTGTAAATATTGACAACAAAAAAACAGGGCTTGGCTGTCGTTTGAAATAGGACTAGAACATAAGAATGCAAATCAGGCTCTAGTCACACACTTAACAAACTTCAGTAGACAATAGCAACAAAATCAAAGGACACTGGGTTGTAAAGGCCTAAGTAGGCTTGTCAGTTGTAGTGGATTTCAGAGGCACTGATAGGCATGTCAGTTGTAGTGGATTTTCAGAAGCACAGATATATATATTGCATTCCTGATTTGCATTTTTAAGCCTGAGCATGTAATTTTCGTAAGCTGCCACTTGGTGGTAGTGTTGAGCTGTCTTTTATACAGGGAGTAGTCATCAGCAAGCTTATACAACCAGTGTAGCCGATCCCTTTATCTCATATAACATAAACAAGTTAAGATGATAAGGGATTGAGGAAAAAAAAAGTAAATTCCTTGTCTTAAACAGTTCATTACATTTGGCTGTGGCAGTTTTGCTTCAATTGCTTTGCTGATTAGAGTCCAGCACCAATTAGGATTTAATAAACAGAGCTTTTAATGATGGTTGCAAACATATGTGTCCCAGCAATGAGATGCTGTAAAGGTACAGTCCCTGGGGTGTGGGGGTACAACTCCACTTGCTCTTTATGATCCCAGATTGGTGTAGAAGTTCATTGAATGCACTTTAATCCCTTTTTTTCTATGTCCACCAGTGTCTGTGTGTAGTTGCAGGGCTATTGCTAGCTTTACCCTGTGTTAGCTTTCAGTAGTAATCCATATAGAGTGCTTGTTAATTTTTATGAAGTGAAAAATTATATGTTGATCTCCACTTTATATCTCCCATCAAGAGGCCCTTCCCTGGGTAGGTGAGCTGGGGTCTAGCTGGGGTAGGATGACATAAAAGGGTCCCCTTTGGGGTTTAGACTCACCAGACACCTTTCCAATAGTTGTTGATTGTGCCCCATCCAGTATCTTTCAGTCCAGTAGATCTGTGCTAAAGTGAAGTCCAAAAGTTGCTGCACAGTGCTAGAGCAATCCAGACTGTTCAGTCACTGCATCTGGTCTTGTAGATCAAAAATAATCCAAATTGCTTGGTAATTTCATGTTGTATTAAAGCCTTTTTGCAGGGAGCTCTGTAATTGTGCTTCCTCTCTGTTTGCTGCTAGCCACACCTCTCCGCTCCTGGAAATTTTGAAAGATTTAGATATATTTTTATAACCTAACCCTGACTTGTACTTCTCAACAACATTACTTGTTTGGAGAGTTCCTTGGTCTTCATGGCAGTGATTGGTTAGTGGTGTCTCGTGTGTAGGTGTTGCAGCCTCTTGGGCCTTTCAAAAAAGGTGTGTATATGTAATGACATATCATGGGATACTTAGATTGCACACAGGTGGACATCATTTCGCTAATTATGTGACTTCTGAAGGTAATTGGTTGCACCAGAGCTTTTTATGGGCTTCATAACAAAGGGGGTGAATACATACGCACATGCCAATTTTCTGTTTTCTATTTCTAAAAAATAGTTTTATGTATATATATTTCTCATTTCACTTCCCCAACTTAGACTATTGTGTTCTGATCCATCACATAAAATTCAGATTAACAAAACATTGAACTTAAGGCTGTAATGTAACAAAATAGGTAAAAAGTCCAGGGGGTGAATACTTTTGCAAGGCACTGTATGTGCAGCTAATCTTGCTGTTGCTGTTTAGTCATTCAGTCGCATACAACTCTCTGTGACTCTATGGACCACAGCACGCCAGGTGCTTCTCTCAGTCACTGCCCCTCTGAGCTCCATCAATTTCATGGCTTCAGTCACCTCATCTATCCATCACTGCCTCTGTCGCCCCCTTCTTCTCGTGCCTTCAATCTTTCCCAGCATCAGAGTCTTTTCTAGAGAATCCTGCCGTCTCTTGATATAGCCAAAATATTTGAGCTTCAGCCTCATGATCATACCTTCCAGTGAATAGTTTGTCTTGATTTCCTGAAATATTGATTTACTTGATCGTCTTGCATTCCAAGGGACTGTATGCAGTCTTCTCCAACACCACAAAGGCGTCAATTCTACGGCGCTCAGACTTCTTTATGGTCCAACTCTCAGATCCATATGTTACTACTGGGAATACCATATTTCGAACTATGCAGACCTTTGTTGATAGTTTAATATATTTACTTTTTACTAGCTTGTCCAAGCTTGCCATAGCTTTCCTCCCCAGAAGCAAACATCATTTCATGACTACAGTCACCATCTGCAGAGATCTTGGATCCCAGGAAAATAAAATATGTCACTGCCTCTACTTCTTCCCCGTCTATTTACCAGGGAGTGAGATTGCCTTTTGCCATGAGCTTAGTCTTTTTAACATTGAGCAGCGTGCCAACTTTTGCACTCTCTTCTTTTACCCTCATCAATAAGTCATTTAGTTCCTCCTCACTTTCAACCATCAGAGTAGTATCATCAGTGTATCTGAGGTTGTTGATATTTCTTCCAGCAATCTTGATTCCAGCTTTGGATTCATTCAGTCCAGCCTTACGTATGATGTACTCTGAATATGAGTTTAATAAATAAGGTGACAATATACAACCTTCTCGCACTCCTTTTATGATCTTGAACCATTCTGTTATCCCATGTTTGGTTCTGACCGTGGCTTCTTGGTCGACATACAGATTCTTTAGGAGGAGGATGAGATGATCTGGTAGTCCTATCTCTTTAAGTACATGCCACATTGTGTTGTGATCAACACAGTACAAGGCTTTAGAATAGTCTATGAAGCAGAAGTAAATGCTTTTTTGGAACTCTCTTGCTTTCTCTATTATCCATCGGACATTGGCAATTTGATCTCTTGTGCCCCTTCCTCTGCGGAACCTGGCTTGCACATCTGGTAGTTCCACTGCATATTCACAAGGTATATTATTAATTTGTACCTACTTGGAGCCCCATTCAATTTAGCGAATTTTAGATCCGTAAGCCCGTAAGTGAGCTTGCAAGCTATTTTGCAATTCAATTGGTGTCTTTTTGCGGGCTACAATCACCTTCCAAGTTACAGGCTTGAAAAATAACTTACAGCCTCCAGAAGCCTTTGATCTGTCACTTTCACAAGGCTGAAATCGCAAAATCACTATTCGATTGCTCAATTTCCCCAAGCTTGCAAATGTATTTGCACCTAAAAAATGGCAAATGAAGGAGAAAATCCTACATGTGCTATAGAGGACCCACAAGGGGGTTAAACACCCATTTGTAGCACTGTAAATGCAAATAAAAAATGAATACTGCAATGTAAATAATGGGGAAAGCGATGATAGACATTAGAATTAATTGCACTACAGTCTCAAGCCTGAAAATCGTCCGGAAAATAAATGTATAAATGTGCAAATGTATTTTTTATGTTTCATTTCGGGGTTAAATCAATCTCGGATATCAATGAGTTAATACATATCAGGCCACCCATATGGACTAAAACACAATTGGCATTATATTTAATAATTCTTTATTTTGATGTTTGGTGAGTCTGTCGGCATATTGGACCCGAACCTATTTGAATGACATTTAACCTCCATGTTTTACTGCCGTAATTCTGACAGTCTCATTTCCTATTGGCTGATTTCAAATGGGAGGTTACGGGCCTGCTTAATTGATCATCTACCCCCCTCAACTGCTCCGAACCAGTGCATGGTTTACATTTTTGGCTTTGTGCCCGCAACTTGTGAGCTTGAGGAGTTGAACAGCCTCTCAAACGGAGAGGAACTACAGCCTGCAACTCACTTGCAGACATTTGACTGTCTGCGATCAAGTTGCGAGGCTCAGATTGAATGGAGCCCTTGGTCTGATGGTTTTCCCTATTTTCTTCAGTTTCATTTTCAACTTTGCAAAAGGAAGCTCATGGTCTGAGCCGCAATCAGCTCCGGGTCTTGTTGTTGCTGACTGTATAGAGCTCCTCCATCTTTGGCTGCAAAGTATATTGTCGATCTGATTTCTATGTTGTCCATGTGTAGTGTCGTCTCGGAGGCTGTTGGAAGAAGGTGTTTGCTACGACCAGAGATTTATCTACTTTATTCTACTAATCTCTGACCTGCTTCATTTTGTACTCCAAGGCCAAATGTGCCAGTTATTCCAGGTGTAATTTGGTTCCCTACTTTAGCATCCCAATCTCTTATGATGATAGTAACATCTTTTCTTGGTGTTATATCTATGATGTGTTAAATGTCTTTGTAGAAGCCTCTTCACCATCCATGGTTGGAGTATAGACTTGGATCACTGTGATATTATATGCCTTAAATGGCTTGCCTTGAATTTGAATTTGTAACAGAGCACTGCTTTGGCCACTGTTTGATTGACTAGGATGACTACTCTATTTCTTCTGTGGAATTCTTGACCACAGTACAAGATCTGGTGGTTGTCTGATATCAAAGGTCCCATTCCAGTCCATTTAAGTTCACTAATTCCAAGAATATCAATGTTTCACCTTGTCATTTCATTCTTGGCCACATCTAGTTTGCCTTGGTTCATAGATCTAACATTCCAGGTTCCTATTCTGAATTGGTCTTTGTAGCATAAGACTTTCCTTTCCCCTCCAGACACATCCGCAGCTGGGTGTCCTCTCGGCTTTGGCCCAACCACTTCATTAGATCTGGTGCTACTTGTACTTGCCCTCTGCTCTTCCTCAGTAATGTGGGAGGCACCTTCTGAACCGAGGGGCTCATCTTCCGGTGCCATATTGTTATGTCTCTAGTTGTGCCTGTCCATTAAGTTTTCTTAGCAAGAAATTAGAGTGGGTTGCCAGTTCCTTCTCCAGTAAGGCCTCTTTTAATAGTGACTCTCAAGCAAACAGAAACTACATTTATCCGGCATCTACCAATCCCTGTGGGTGCTGGATAACTGAGAGTCTACTGTATTTGCTTTCTTAAAAATATATATTAACACATATATTGACTACAAGAGGTGTTAAACGTTAGACTAATATTCTGCAGTGGCAAAGGAATAATGAACATTGCTTATGTCCTGAGATAGTCCAGACACAGGGTGTTCATTGTTTGCCAGCTTTATTTAATATATTAGTTTGGTCCCAATGGGTACAATAGATATTCTTGTCAGAGGGGATACGTACTGGAAGACTAACAGGCATCATGATTACTGGTTACTTACACTTGAACAAACAGCTAGATAAACTACATTGCACTAATGAAACAATTTATTAAAGTTTAAGATTATTTTTGTTAACATTGTAAGTTATAATACCAATATTTAGTCCAGTTTATCAGGAGAATATAATGTAAACCTGGCAGTTTAGTGTCTCTTTAACAGAAAATATATCACAACATATCTCTGACCAGAGTGGCCCTTTTCTGAATGAGAACATTGCCAGTGAAATCACAAACCTTTTATACTCTGTGGAAGCCACTACACCAAGGGCCATATTAAATTCCAAGCCTGCAGCAGCATTGGTACAGCTGCAAAAATGCGGGCTTGAAATTCGGCGGAGTTACAGAGATAAAATTAGCCAAGCCCACAACAGACGAGGCTGACATCCAAACTCCGTAAAGCTCCGTCTTGCGTATGTTGCATTTACAGCCGTGAACATGATCAATTAGTCCATACCGTAGTTATGGGTTAAGACGGAGCCAGTGGTAAAAGAGATCGTCATCATTACGTCACTGAAAAATGGAGGTTATATTTCAATCCTTTACGAGTTTGAAGTACGAGTTTCGATAGGACCCGCATTCCAGAAATAATGCAATATTAATAAATCAATAAATATGATATTCTAGTCCATTCAAGTTCTATCATATGTATTAACACACTGATTGCTGGGTCGATATAACACAAAAATTAAACATAAAATAAACAATTTTATATTGCAGATTTGCGATCTTGAGAAAGTTGTGCTATTAATTTAATACCTAACATAATTTTTCATTTAATTCACAATACAGTATTGTGTTTATATTTGCATTTACAGTGCTACGGATAGGACTTTAACCCCCTTGCGAGTCCTCTCTAGTAACCGTAGGCTTTTTGCCTCCATTTGCTGTTTACGTGTTTGAACGCCAGTTCGTCCTTGTGGATTTGTGGCAATTTAATAGCTGTTTGCGATCATAAAATTCACAGGCTTGAAAGAACAAAGGCTTAGCTGGTACAGAGTTCTGATTTTGACAGCCCGTAGGGTTTTTCGGACTGTAACCCGCAGATCGTTTGCAGTTAGCTGAAAGTGGCCAATTTAATAGCTGTAAGTCTTGCAGGCTCCTTTACAGGCTACAAATTCTGCAGTAGGAGGAATTTAATAGGGCTGCAAGTCCTATTGCTGACTCTAATAAAGGCAATGAAAGATGTAACTAATTACATTTGTTGTATTTCTACCACAAGACAAACTACAGCACTGTGAAATATAACCTGATTATACAACTTAGACAAGGCATTTGTAGAAAGGGATTTCCTTTGTGATTTGAATTAATTATAATGAGTTATATTAGAATGTTGATGAGAAGATTTCTTAAATGTAATTTAATACAGAATTAGAAATGCTTCCTTTACTAATATGTTGGGTTATGAACATACACAGATGAAAGGGTTTAAGATAACCATAGTAACTCATTTACACAGATAATATTTAGAGAGGCCTATTACCATGGGAGCTGTATCTGAAAAGCTCCCATGGTAACATCTCTCCTTGTTTATATACAATATAAGTATATATGTGAGCAAGCAATGCAGTGTGTGTATATATGTACCGTATATATATATATATATATATATATATATATATATATATATATATATATATATATACATATATATATATTTATTTATTTATATACTATATATATATATTTTATTTTTATTTTTATACATTTATCTCACAAAGGCTCTTTAAAGGCTTAAAGGATCACTTTACAATGAAGAATATATATGTTTGAAAACTTTGAGTGTAAAAGTGTAATTAGGCAATATTTAAAAAAGCTAGTCTTTAATAAGTAAAAACGGAATCCAATATACTTTGGTGATGGCTGTGTCGAGCAGGGCTAGAGCTACCTTTTTGGAGCCCCTAGGCAGTGAAGTGGAGGAGCCTCTGCGAATGAGTACGCAAAGGTATGACGACCCATTTTTGTCTTTTCTGTACGTGTAAGTTTCCTTTCCTGTTGTAACTGTCTTGTTCTAGGTGGTTACCCCCTCATAGTCAATATATGAACTACAAGATTACATTTTATTTTTAAAGCCAAGAACCATTAAGAAGTGGCGCCCCTCACAGGGAAGCGCCCTCAGGGCGGCTGCCTAGTTGGCCTAATGGGTAATCCGGCCATGGTAGCGAGGTGTCCAATTCAATATGATCCAGTTATATAACAACTCCCTACATATCATAGAGCTTGCATGGACTAGAATATCATATTTATTGATTTCACTGACTGAAACAATATACCTCTCAGAATCCAGCTATCACAAAATAATTAAACCACAAAAGGTGGAATATTCTATACAGATAGGGCCCTATTAAATTGTCAAAATTTCAGTTACTGAAGCCCGTAATGTAGCCAGCAAAATTTACTGATATTCAATTGCCCACCTCTAGCTACCCGCAATCTATTTGCAGGCTACAGGCTGAAAATTCCTGCAGTTGTCAAAACTGTAACTCCACCTTTGATCTTTCAAGCCCGCAAATGCTACAATCGCTAAAAAAGCAAATAATGATTTAATTTCAATATTTCCACAAGACCGTAAATGGCAAATGTAGCAAAAACTTCTACGAGTACTAGAGATGATTCGCAAGGAGGTTGAACACCTGTTCTTAACACTCTAAAAGCCAATAAAAAACAATACTAAACTTTAAAAGTCAGGGAAGCAATGAAAGACATTAGAATTAATTGCACAACAGTCTCAAGCTTGTAAATCTGCAATATTTTTTTTTAATTTCCGTGTTATATCAATCTTTGGACTTGAAGAGTTAATACATATCAGGCCACCCACATGGACTATAACAGCTTATTCATTCATTTTTATTGATTTTTAAATCACTGGATTGCGAGCCCCATATTGGACGTCTCAACACTAATTTATTGCAGTTTAAACGCCATGTTTTACTGACGTCATGATGATGGTCTAATTTACTATTAGCTGTTTCTAAATCGTTACTTACGGGCCTGCTTAATTGATCATGATCATGCCCTGAAATGCTACGTACGGTTACATGGTTTACAGTTTTGGCTTTTGGCCATGTAATTGCGGGCTTGTTCAATTAAATTAATTTTAAACTGTTGCAGAGTTCTTCCATGATGGCTGGGTTCAAAAATATACGTCATTTTTATGCACATTATATATACCTGTTATTCATATGTATACATATATGTAATATAAGTGTAACTATTTTTTATTCAGGAAAGAGTTCTGTTTACTGTGCAATAATATGTTTTATACTTTGTTTTAAGGCATGTCTAAGTTTCCCAGTTTTCCCTTTCTCTAATCTAACACAAGCTGCTTATATCAGAAACACACATTATATGGATTCTTTCTACTTCCATACATATTTAGTTTATTAAAAAAAAAAACCTTATTTAAAAATAAAACCTGCTTACATAGGCACAGTGTACCTACCAATAGAAAAACTGCATTTGGGTACGGATTTACTAACCTTCAAGCCGTCAGCAGCACAATGCAGAGCACATCAGATACACAGCAGTGCCTGGCTCCTACTAACTTCAACTGCAGAGGATTGCCCATCCCATAATTTCTCCCTGCACAAACTATTACAGATTGATACAATGTATTAAAATGTATAGCTGTCTGTGATTGGCCCAAACAAATTATGAATGTTATGCTAATTTTGGCTTGGACATGCAGGGGTGTTAACTATGAAAAGCAACTGCTCGAAAACTAAAGACATTTGACAAAAATCAGCATGACTTTGTTAATGTTTATTTTGGTATTTTTTAATTGCAAAAAAAAATGTTTTCATAGATTACAGATTCTCCTCTATCAGATACATTCATAATTCCGGAAACGTAAGTATGCCTTTAATAATGTGCACACTTCCTGCTAAGGGTAATGAATCTTACTGCTGACTGTACAGATATTATCCTTGTCATTTTATAAGTGGACTTGTCCAGCTCCCTGGATGGCTTTTCCCCCACCAGTGACATCATCTGTGCATATTCTGTTGCAAGACAAGATGGAGAAATATAGCAGTGAGCGAGATTGTGGGAGGCAAAATAGCTGCTCTTATACTGAACAATAGGAGGAGCAAACTAAAGCAAGTAAGCCTAAATATGTAATACATTTCACTAAAATAGTTTAAAAAAAGTTTATAAAAGTATTAAGGAGATTAATTTTGATTAATTTTAAAACATGTTTCCAGAGTTCAGCTTTCTATAATATGTATGGCAAGGAAAACTGATTCCACTGTTACTGGGGACCATTCATAATTCCATGTGATTAAAATGATGAAGAACATGGTAAACAACAGTCTCCCGGTAAATAGATGGGGAAGAAGTGGAGATAGTGACAGATTTGATTTTCCTCGGCTACAAAATCTCTTCAGATGGTAACTGCAATCATGAAATTAAAAGATGTTTGCTTCTGGGGAGGGAAGCTATGGCAAGTCTGTACAAGCTATAAAAAATAAAGACATTAAACTGTCAACAAAGGTCTGCATAGTTAGATCTATTCTATTCCCAGTAGTAACATACGGATGTGAGAGCTGTACATAAACAAGGCTGAGCACCATAGAATTGATACCTTTGAATTGTGATTATGGATACAATTGCTTCAATCACTACTTCTGGAAATCAAGGCAAACTGGTCACTGTAAGGTTTGATCATGAGGCTGAAGCTCAAATACTTTAACCATCTCACGAGTAGACAACATTCCCTAGAGAAGACTCTGATGCTGGGAAAGATTGAAGGCACACAAAGAAGGGGACAGGAAAGGAGGAGATGGATAGATGAGGTAATTGAAGCAATGATCATGAGCTTCATGGAGCTTAGAAGGGCAGTGGCCGACAGGTGTGCCTGGAGTTCTGTGCTCTGTTTGTCACGGAAAGCCGGAAACAACCGAATGACTAAACAACAAAACAAGAAAATGTAACTGTCATATAAAAATGACACTCCATTTACTCTAAGTCCCCAAAGTAAAAATACCTTCTGCAGCCTCCCCCTTTCCTCCTGTTCTTTCTCATGAAATTTGACATCTTGTACAGTTGTAACACCCACAGGGATGGTATTCTACAAGTGTATTACTGTTAGCAAGCAGATGGTGACATGTTGTGTTCTTTCATGATGCAGCATGAAAGAGAACAGGAAGAAACATGGAGGTACCAAAAGGTTACTCTGGGGGCTTCTAAGAAGTTTGTATTGAGGAGGATAACATCAATGATTTAACGTAGGTAAAACATTTATATGAAGCAAAATAATTTGCCTAAATAATCCCTTTAAAGAATAATTGTATAAAAGTAATGAAATAATAATGACCACCTATAAATAACTATATTAAAAAAATTGCATACATAAACAAGAAAGCACTCACTGAATATTTACAGGGGCATTTAATTTCCATAAACTGCTATTAGAGCTGGGAAACGAATCTCTCGCTAACAAAAGACCACTGTCTTTAATGATAGATATAGTGACATCAATTACTGTAGTTGTACAGAATTCGTGCACATGAATATTAATGCACTGTGTTTATCCATCATAGCATGTCCAATAATTCCATCTTTTCTAGCTCTATACAGTTCAGCAGACAATATTAAATCATCCAAACAACACATTTGGATGTAGGGTCGCAGCAACCGTAAATTACAAGTCCAGAGAGATATCATAATAATATTAATAAGGTAAAGGCCAATGACCACTTATCCACCACCTACTACAAAGGAGATATGTTTTATAACTTTGTTGTTTACACGTTTGCCTTCTTCTATATCGACATAGCCACAGGACAATAGAAAAGTGATGCATATGGCTTGCATACTTTTACATATTATCTTATGCAATTTTATGTGAGTATACTTTGTACAATAATTATCATTTTTGATAATACTCCTGATACATTTTATTTTTGGTTCATGCTTAACTCCTCTCTGCTCAGCATCCTCCATTTCAAGTAAGGACAATGAGTAGGAAGGGGGAATGGGAGGTTGTAATAATAACATTTAATTCTTCAAACTATCTGTGGTATGTGGAGAAACTGTTTGTTGGCCATCTAAATTAAATATTATGCCACTAAAAAGATATACTTGAATGCATTTTAAATGATAAAGCAGATTTAAATATCATTAACCCATAGTATAGCAATGTTTGCTGTTCTATCCACTCAATTATAAGAGGTCCACGTTAGATGTTGTTATGTGCTACTGTTGTTATGTACTTTCAATATATATATATATATATATATATATATATATATATATATATATATACATACAGGACATTAACAAATATTACTGGTCTTTTGAGAAAGTCCCTTCTGTCTTCAACAAATCCAATTGTAAACAATCAATGGGCTACATGTGGCTCAGGATGAGCTTGTGGACCTCTATGATTTGGAGAAGGAGAGCATGTTCCTCTTCCACAGCAAACAGTGCGTTGTTGTCTTCCAGAACTAGCATTTTTACTCACGGTTCCCCACAAAAAAGGCTTAAAGCAACACTGTACACTGGAAAAAGCTTCATATGTTTGTGAAGTTTGTATCAAATTAACATTATAAACAATCATTGTTAATTAAAGTGATCAAAATGTAAAGTGTTATTTTGTTTAACTTTCTAAAAACATTGTACCAAGCATCAAGTTTTGTTATTCAAAATACCATATTGAAAAAAAGTGGTCCTTTAATTAGATAAAATTAGCTCATTACATTGGCCTATTGGTCCTCACCATCATCAGAATCTAAGCTTCCAAGCACCTCTTAATCTGGAAACAATTTCAGTTATACCCATTTTGAACCATTTTCTTCCATTTGACTGTTGAGTTTCAAGCAAATTGTGTAATTCATGACGCTCAACTAAGAAAAGGTGTAATGTTACAACTCAAGAGATTCACAGAGAATTAAAATGGTTTTACAAGGAATTCTAGAGGTCAAAAGAAAGAATAACATGATTAAAGCCGTGAGAATAATCAGACTTAAGTTAATTAACACCTAGGGGCAAATAACCGTTTTCTCCTCCTACAGATCTTTGCTTAATAAGCAAAACGCAACCTGTTCCCTGGCATCGTACACTTGTCTGAAGGTCATTCTACAAAAAACATATATAATGTATGCTTCACCCAACTCTACAGACTATCTGCTGTTGTGTGGAATGAAGAATATTTTTTTCCTTTAAGATTTTTGTCTAGAATATTCTATATTTTTAAACTAACACAATTTCGTATTGTTATCTGTTGTTTTTTCCCATTTTCTATATCACGTTTCCAAGATGTTATATTGATTGGGTATAGAGAATAAACTGTACATTAAGACCTCTATGGAACAGATGTTTGGTGATCTGTAACCACCACTATTATAATACAACTAGCAACTTGCCCGTCAAACAATGACGTCAATAAAATTGTAAGTCAGGTAATGAGGTTTGCCACACAATGTAAGGCTTTTATTCCTCTGAGTACCTTCTGCGCTCATTGTGAGCCTCTCCCCTGATTTACTTTTGCTCCTCTGAGAACCCTGGGCGCTCATTGTGAGCTCCGAGCTAAGCGCCTGTGGCAAAGCGAGTCTCTCACCTCTGCTCTGTTTTTTTTATATAAATATATCTTTTTATAATAATTAATTAATTAATTAAATAATACATTAATATACTTTACCTATTTTAATGAATATATCCAGGAATCAATATGCTGAAGAGCTAACAATCGCTTTTGTTTTTCTGCAGCATACAATGTACATTTGGACTGTTGATGACCTGAGGAGAAATTGTCAGCAATTTGGTAAGTGTGCAGTGTAAATAGACTACGTGCGCGAGGGCAAGCCATTTGTTTAGTTTTGTATTGCGTTATTTTAGAATGGTAATGTTATTAGTTTCAAGTTAGTGTTGTACAATGGCGGCGAGTGTGTATGTGTTACGCGGGTCTAGAGCATTTTGCGTCCTTCCTAATAGTGTATTTTGTACCTCGTACGTTCCTGGGTAAAAGTCATATGTGCCTGACGGTGTTTTGCGTGTTTAGTGTTCGTGTAGGCTCGTTTTCGTTTTTTTCGGCAGCCATTTGTACTCTTGCTTTGGTGATTTTTCCAGTGGCAAAACTCGCGTGCAATCTCACTCCCAGACGTCCTGGCTGTCCCCCCGTGCTGTGTGTGATGTTTTTGGTATTTATTTAAGTGTATTTGTTGTGTTTTTGGATGTGTGCGGTTCGGCCGTTAAGTTCGTATTTTTTGCATGTATGACATGCAAAAAATACGAACTTAACGGCCGAACCGCACACATCCAAAAACACAACAAATACACTCAAATAAATACCAAAAACATCACACACAGCACGGGGGGACAGCCAGGACATCTGGGAGTGAGGTTGCACGCGAGTTTTGCCACTGGAAAGTGGCGGTTTCCTTTTCCAAGTGTTACGGGCGGTAACTTTTTCATGCAATTTTTTTCAAAGTGCTACAGGTCTCGCACTATGAATTTGTGTATTTGAGTTTTCTGTTGTTCTGTAGTCCCGCTGGTCGTAGGTATGATACTTAATGCGTACAGGGTGGTAGGGATGAGCGCCTATGGCGATCATCTCCCCCAGCGCAGAGGGCCACCTCGGCGCTCCCTGCCTAAGTCGTATGGGGATGTAGGGATGAGAGCCTACGGCACTCATCTCCACCAGCGCAGTGAGCACCTTCGGCGCTCCCTGCCTAAGTCGTACGCGGTCGTAGGAATGAGCGCCTATGGCGCTCATCTCCATCTTGCCTAGCCGCAACCGCGGCCCTCGCTTCGCAGTTTTAATGTTGCATTACCAACGTTCTTTGGCAAGCCGTGCTGCTGAGAACTATATATGTGATATGTCTCCTACTTACACGACTTTAACATACAGCTATCTTCTTACAGTGATCCTTTCCAGGTACAGAATACTAACCAAGTATTTCTAAAAATCAGAGAGAAAACATCCAACTTATACAAAATCAAATACTATAAAAAAAACGGTACATTTTCTTACAAATATGTTATTATCTTTGCATGCATATGTCGACATTGCATTTTCGCATTATTCAGCTTACACAATTACACTGATACTTTCCGAACCAATTAACAGTGTAATTATGCATATTCTGCCTGGAATTTCATTTAACTTTTAAACCTATTGCACCTAATTGCTTCAATCACATCATGCAGCTGTCTCAATAAATGTACCTTATTTCCTCACACCTACGCAGCAACAAAGTCAGAGGTGCTCGGAGAACGAACTAACCTTAATAGGTTAGTTCTATGGACATGATAACCCACTCTGAGAGTAGCCCCTTTCAGCCACTTGTGCTCTTCACAGGGATAAATATCCTGTAGTATATCAGACTGGTCTTACTCAATAGAGTGATCCAGTCCTAAATACCAGGCAATTTTAGCCGCAACAGAAAAAACGTCAAACCCCAGATGTACGTTTTGGCGTCTCTTGGGCTTCATCAGTAGGGTGTAGCTGTACTCCCTAAAGCAGAGGGAGCAAGGAGTCTACATCTGGTTCTCCTATCACTTTTACAGACTGTCTGGTATTGCCTGGAATTACAACCTTGATAGTTGTGCATTAAATAGAATACAAATACATTTGTTGGGCTATGCAGTAAAATGGGTGCTGCCAATTTCGCTTTATTTCTGTAATTCACATGCATTGTGGAATATGTCAGCCCAAAGGAATACTGTTTAACAAACAATCTGTCTTGAAGTAGTCTGCTTGACTACTAATATTAGTAGCAATAATACACAGTAAATGTTAAGTTTACGGTGGGCCTCATTCAATATATATGAATAGAGCATTTTTTTTTAGTTAGTGAAGACCTTGCTTTTGGATAGAAGTTCACTAACTAAAAACTCTGTGCATATATATAGACCTATTCAATTGGCCAAATCACAATTGAATGAGGCCCTGTGTCCCCAAATACCAACTCTGCGCCACTATCATAACAAAATGAGCCCCATCAAGGTGATCTTCAGCCCCTATTGGAAGTAGAATAGGCAATATACATAATGACATGTATGCTGAAACAGGCAAAAATAGAGGGCTGTTTGTCTATATTCTATGGCAATACCAAGCAGGTAACCAAAGTTCTTTGAGTTAAATAATTTACACATTACACTTCCTAATGTCCCATAAAAAAAGTGACAATTAAAAGGTACTTATTACTAGAAGATATTGAAACATTTTCATATATGCCATACACCGTATTACCAAAAACATATGCAAACGTCAATCAATTAAATAGCAATATCATCCTGAAAAATTGTACATTACTATTTTTGCTAGCCTTGATTTCTGAAGTGTTTTTAGAGAATTATTTTGAAGTGTCCAAACCAAATAGATTTTTTGTGCTGTAGCCCTACAATAACATATTTCAATAGCAAGGAAGCAGCTACATATTAACATCATCTAAAAAGGCATCGCTTGATCTTTTTTGTTTGACAGTTGCCAGGACAACACAGCACTTTGGTGGAAAATACATATAATATATAAAAGGCTTCTCGGTCTTTCATAACATGTTTCTCAACTGTTTGCTTTGATGAAAAAAAAAAAACATCATAAAAAGTAGATGTCCATTTTTATACCTTGTTTTTTATGTTCTCTTTTAGGTGGCAATAAAGTCAGAAGGAAACTGTAAACTGCTTTATTTGGTTTATTTTATGTTTTTGTGCCTTTCACATTTTTTTCTATTTTCTAAAAAGTGTTTTTTGTCCGTTCACCATAAAAATATATGGGGGTTAGATAGTATCTAAGGAGCAAGTGCTCCAACAAATAGTTTTCTGAATCTTTAAAGTTGGATTATTTGTAGATGCTATATTGGTACAGATGGTTTAAACATGACCCAGGCAAGATCCATCCAGCGTTTAGATAAATAAACACACTGACCAAGTATTTCTTGGGAAAATTACGGGCCACAGCTTTATTAAAGCAACCATAATCCAATAACCAATTACATAATTAAAGTTGTTACATCACAGATCAATTAAACATCCCGGAGGAGGAGCCCAGCCTGGTCAGTAACCTCACGCCCTGGGCCCGAGCTTTACTAAGCACCCCCATGAGGCAGGGCAACGCCCACTTAAGCCTGTGGGCTTGGTGACTCACCTCCCGCCAACCAAAGTTATTCCTAACTTCCGTCCTAACCTAGGGATCCTAAATTCCTTACCCTTCTACTCTTTCCCCCCTTTCTTTTTTTCAAACTTAAGCCACCTGAGCTGAGCTCACACCTTACTCCCTTCAACTATACCTTATTATCTATCCATGACTTTTTTTTTTTTTTAAAACTAACCACCAACTCAAAGGGGAGGGAGGGAGGGAATCAGCTCAATGGCCGGCACAGAGTGAGGAGGGAGCCCGCGAAACGAGTGTAAGTCCCTCCTCCTCCTTCAGTTAATCAGAAGCGCCCAGGCTCCGCCAGGTCACGCAGCGCTGCATCAGTCCCAGCGTGCCTGGGGCTGCCTCCGCGCCGGCCATACTCCTTGGTTTTATTAATCATGATATCTTGCTCTGCTACTGCCAAAATCCAACTTCTTTTTGAATTCCAAATACCCTTTACTTCAAAATCTAGTAAATTAGTTCTGGTACTTGAAGGAGGTAACAATTCAGGAAATATTGCAATATAAACAGTAAAATATCTCCTATCTAATCCCCCAAATACTTCCTGAACTGCTTGCTGTATCATAGCACAACTTAAGTCTCTCCTCACCCATCATCACATCCAATTCTTGTCAAGTTTCAAACACAACAACACAATTAGAGGTGCTCAATTTGAGAATGGAGAATACCTGAAGTAGGTTGTCCTATAGGTCTGGTTACCTACTCCGAGAGCAACCTCTTTTAGCTCACTTGTGCCCTTCACAGGGAGCAATATCCTGTAGTATATCAGTCTGGTCTCACTCTAAAGAGTGACCCAGCCCCGAAATACCAGGCAATTCTACACTGAAGAGGAGAAACAGCAAACCCAGACGCGTTTTGGCCTCTATGGGCCTCGTCAGGGAGGTACAGCTTTACTCCCTAAGACACAATGAGCAAGGAGTCCACATCTGGTTCCCCCCACAAGTTTCAAACACATCACAGTTTCAAACACATTTATTCCGTTTTCAACCATGGTACCAAACGCTGACGAAACAAACTATTCTATAATATATACAGTAGTTAATGCTCCTTCCATGGACCCTGCCCTTCACCATAAAACTATCAAACAATTTAATTAAGCAGCCCTCTACACATACAAAAAAATAGGTTATTCTTTTCTTTGTTGTTATTCACAACTATCTCTCTAAAAAGGTCTATGGAATATGGGCTACAGTCCATGGAACCCAGTAAGAAAAAGAACCAAGGGAAATTCACTTGTAAATCACTGCCATCCAGGTACTTGAAATGACCCTAATATACTAATCCCCAGTAACTGTCCCATAACCATGCCTACCTAAATAATATAAATTCCAACTTTACTTGGAAATCTCTCTTAGTGCCTGAAATGTAAAACCCTAAGTAAAGGAAGACAAATACTTTGCAGAAGCCTGGTTGCCTCAAATCCCTTAATTGTGTTTGATTTGGTTACTTAAATCTGACACAATTAGGAATTAATACAGCTACCTCATATGACTCTGGCTATCCCCAGAATTACCCTTTAATACCCACTACCCTTATGAGCCCGGGTACCCCAGAATTAAAGTATAGCCATTGTTCGAAATACCCTTTTAGTTATAGTTGTCTATGAAGCCCCTAATTCTTGCAGGTGATATAGCTGTCCATTCGTCTTGGCAAAATGCCTCCAGGTCATGCAAAGTCTTTGGTCGTCTTGCATGAACCGCACGTTTGAGATCTCCCCAGAGTGGCTCGATGATATTAAGGTCAGGAGACTGTGATGGCCACTCCACAACCTTCACCTTTTTCTGCTGAAACCACTGGAGAGTCGACATAACCTTTTGCTTAGGGTCATTGTCATGCTGGAAAGTCCAAGAGCCAAGAGCATAGCCTTTGTGCAGAAAAATGCAAATTGTCTGCCAGTATTTTCTGATTACTTGCTGCATTCGTCTTGCCATCAATTGTCTCAAGATTCCCTGTGCCTTTAGAGCTTACACCCCCCAAAACATCACTGAGCCACTGTCATGCTTTACAGTGGATATGGTATTCTTTCCACTATAGGGCATGTTGACCCCTCTACAAACATAGTGCTTATGGTTGTGACCATAAAGCTCTATTTTGAGAGGGAGGGATTTGGAGCTGGTAGTCACAGAGAGACCAGGGAGACACAGCATTGCAAGATGGAAGCTGAAAAGAGAATGAAAATGGGTTCAGGGAGTGATTAGGTGTTAGATTAGGGTTTTTTATATCCTTTTCCATCTTTATGAAGTTCCATTACCTTGTTACGCAGGTCTTATGACAGTTCTTTTCTGCTCGACATGGCTCAGTATCTGGCCTGCTCAGTGCATCCATGCTCATTGACTATTTATACACAGACACTAATGCAAATTTAAAAAGCCACAGGTGTGGGAAATTAACCTTTAATTGCCATTTTAACCTGTGTGTGTCACCTTGTGTGTCTGTAACAAGGCCAAACATTCACAGGTATTTTTTTTTTTTTTAGCAGGGCCATTTAGCTAATTTCTGTTATCATTATGATTTTAAAAAGAGCAAAACAACTATGTGATAATAAATGGCTTCATATGATCACTATACTTCAATAAAAGACATTTGTGTGTACATGATTAGTCATGTTTTAAAAATAAATGCCAAAATTTCACAATTTATGCCAGTGTATGCAAACTTTTGACCACAACTGTATATATAGAGTTATCTTGAAGTGTCATATTTATAGTCTGCTCTGAGAGTAATAGGAAGATGCATGGATTTGGATAAGATGTCTATTAAGCTCTATTGAAAGACTACCATTTCCCAAACGCCACTTGACAATATAAATAAATAGAAGGGTAACCTCCAGTAGGATTATATTCTCCCTTGAGCTACAGGCAGACATGCAATCCTAGATAAAAGTATCCAAGCCACAAGCAGGATCAGGTAAATACATGAATATTTAAAAAAATGCTGTTATGCTCTTGGTATTTCCAAAACTATTGTTGTTGTTTAGTCATTCAGTCGTGCCTGTCTCTCAATGACCCTATGGATGCTGGGCACATCTGGGCTCCCGCAAGCTCATGTTCATTGATCAATGACCTCATCTATCCATCTTTGCTTCTACTGTTCACTTCTTTGTTTGCTATCAATCCAAGTCTTCTCTAGGGAATCATGTCTTCTCAGGATATGGCCAAAATATTTGACTTTAGCCTCATGATCAAACCTTCCAATTACTGATAATCTAATAATTTTTAGACAACACCCTTATTGTGTGTATGCAGTAACATGATTCCTTACCTGGTCCTCTCAAGCTTTATGTGGTTCCACAATCCTAAGTATGCAGAACTCCTGAAGAAGAGGCTCTGAGTGCGATAATTACATTTATGAAGAACTATTGTGTTGCTTTGCTAACTTTATTAGATACTGTTAATCTGTTAAATTGCAAACGGTAAAGAGGTTCCGCTGTGTCGGTTCAGCACTTTGAGTGGTTCTATTAGGGACGTCGCCTATAAAAACAGTGCAAACCATTAAAACGCACATTTAAATGTTGCAGGATTAATAGCTGTATAAAATAAATGAGTACTTAAGCAGAGTATATCATTATTGTGGTTATAGGCCCAGCTCTGCACAGTTAGTCCAAAGCAGAACGTGATCCTATCTTTCTAATTTTTTTTTTTTTTTTTTCATGAAAGTATTATCCTAAAATGAAGCTAAACTAGAACATAACATTTTTTGTAAAGCAGTGATTATATTGTTCATGGAGATGTTATTAATTGGACACTCTAACCTCCAAACTACTGGGACACAGTAGCTGAATCACATATCGCTCTCTTGCCAAAACCAAGCAAAACACAGATATTTAAAAAGGAAATCCAATAAAATAAGGGCTATATTAACAAAAGAAAAGTCAAATTGAAAAAAATACAGCTCTAAATGTATTATCTGTTATATGCAAATATTCCTCAGTTGGGTTTCTATTATGTTCCCCACACTAAAATGTTTACGAGGCTTCTTTTGATTAGTGAGCATTTTTACAAGCTCTTTAATGATGCTCTTACTTGGCACTCACAATGAAACACAAGTCATTTTTACGTGAACATAGATAGGGTTGAACTCTACTTTTTTGCCATGTTTCATACTCATATTCTCTGAAGTGTACACTTTAGATATGAGCATGCTTTAGAGGCAGTGTCCTGTGGCATGGAAGGGTGTTACGACCAGACACTTGGTGTCAAGGGGGGACACCAAGAGCAAGGAGAAAGCTATATGTAACAATCACTCATAAAGAGTTACACATTATGTTTTTTATATGCGTCATATAATCCCAACATAATTTTTTAAGTGTTCTTTTCGCACCCAAAATTTTGTGAGAGCCATGTAATCGATGCCTTGAACATCTGTTATCTTGTAAACTGATTAGATTTCCAGTAGTTCTATTAAAAAAATACTTAAAAAATAACACTTTGTTCTTCCACTGTTTAAAAGAAGCATTCAAATCCGACTATGCAAAGTTGTGGTTGGCTCCGACTACAGCATAATCAATCTATATAATGTCTGTGTGTACACCATTTAACAGGCAAACACTGTCAGGGGCAGAACACATTTGGATCAAATGTGGACTATATATACCAAATGAAGTGTGAATCTCTGTTTTGATTTTGTTATGTATACTCATAGACATATATATATATATATATATATCTTCATATGCACATAATGAGCCATGGTGCCCTTGGCTCTGGGCCCTGTTGGTCTGGTCTAAGCATGAATTCATCACTGTTCCAGTCATGGGAATCTTTTTTACTGTTTGTCAAAACATAATAAACAAGAGATAAAAACGAACAATGAGCATAAAACAAATGGAATCCAAACTCGACGTTAGTGATAGTTCACATTTTTATGAACCTTCAAAGATTCTCTGACTGTGTCGCAAGCTGTATGCAATGAAAATCTAGTAAATACCAGTTTTCCAAATATTTTAATACGTGCAGGTGTTAAATTTAGAGGTTTGATACAAACTCGTGCAGAAGTAGAAGATACCCAGTGTCAGAAAACAATCTGTCCAACATAGGAGTAATTATAAAATGTAAGGTGACACACAGTTGGAGTGACTTTGGTGGAAATAATTATTGCCAGTAGATCCATAAGGGTTAATAATTATAATACAAACGAATACCTAGGGGTTTATGACCCTCTCAGTAGTCTATCTCCCCTTCGCCTCCACTCCGTAAAAAAGCGTGGTGTCCCATGGAGGGAATGATGGCCCAGTCTAGCCCAATCAGGTGCTAGTTAGGTAGTGTTCATTAAGAGGTTAATGGTTCCCTCACCCCTGAGCACCAGGCGACCACAAGCTTTATTTTATGTTGTATGGGAGGGTGGTATAGGCTGATGGGGGTAATATCCCACTCCCCCAGTATTCAAGTTTTAGTTAGATTAACCACTTCCCTGGTGCAGCAAGAAATGGTAAAAATTGGCAATAGTTACATAGACTAACCAAGGCGGTTCAAGCCTTAGCGAGTGTTTGAAATGCACACTATTTTTGAGCCATCGAGTTTTTTACATGTGCTTTTCACGCTTAAAGTTTTGCCAGGGCCATGTAACAGCTGTTATCTTGTAGACTGAATAGATTTCCACTATTCCTATTGATAACAATACCGCTAAGTTCTTACACTTTTCAAAAGGAGCATCTGAATCATTCATTGTAAGGTTGCTGTTGGCTCCCACTGCAGTATAATTAATCTATATAATGTCTTTGTGCGCCACATTTAAAAAGGCAAACACTGTCAAGGCCATAGCCCTTTAGAATCAAATGTGGAACTTTAGGGTCAACTGAAGTGTGAATCTCTGTTTTGATTTTGTTATGTATACTCATAGACACAAATAAAACTCATGACCGGATTATCCATTAGGCAAACAAGGCAGCTGCCTAGGAGAGCTTTCCTGTGAAGGGCACCCTTTTTTAGCTTACAAACTATAAATAATTTTTGGCTTAAAAATTAATTACTGCAGTTCACAGACTGGCCCAACATCAATGCATTTAATAAACAAGTAATAGCTTGGCATGAATATGAGTAGCTATGTTGCTGTTATGGCGACATAGAGAGCGATACACACACACAGAAAGGGGAAAATGGGAGTGTGCATACCTTGTGCTCACGGGGACCCCTCCACTTCACTGCCTAGGGTCTCCAAAAAGGTAGATCTGGCACTGATATTACTGCAAAGAGGTAACGATGTGCCTATCATACATAAATCATTACTGGGTACTTTAGGAGGCTTGCTGTCCTTCGAAAATATGTTGACCTTGTTGGTGTAAGCATGAATACACCACTTTTCCAGTCATGGAAATTTTAGAGAGCTCTTCCAAGTTACAGTTAAAATGAAAACATGTTGGTATTGTTACAATCTTTTGTGTAAAAACTTGGTACGAAGAGAAACAGCATTTTTCTAGAAATATTTTTACCGCTCATCCAAACATAATAAACAAGCGATAAAAACTAACAATGAGCATAGTAGAACAAATGGAATCTGAACTTGACATCAGTGATCGCTCACAGTTTTATGAACCTTCACAGATTCTCTGACTGCGGTGGCATGCTGTATGCGATGAAAATCTAGTAAGTACCAGTTTTGCAAACATTTTAATTTGTGCAAGTGTCAATGTTATATTTAGCAGTTTGGTTTTGTTACTAAGATACAAACTCGTGCAGTAGCAGAAGATATCTAGTGTTAGAAAACAAGCTGTCCAACATAAGAGTAATTCTAAAGTTTCAGAATAAAACGTAAGGTATATAATTATAGACGATAGACTATTGTCGTTAATTAAATGGAAAGAAATATTGCCAGTACATCTTTAGGGATCTACTGTATATCCCATGCTTTGGTCACAATGGTGGTTAGGAAGGAAGTAATATTTGAGACATAGTCTCAGTTAAAGGATCAATTAGTGGTGAGGTAGAAAATGTGGCACTTGATCAGTGGTCGGTTAGTTTCAGGAGGGAGTAATGTAGAATTCAGTTAGTGGTTAATGATTGATAGTTGGGACCAGGTCAACTCAACAAAAGATTCTTCTTAATTTATCAGAGGAGGCACCACCCTTGATGTGCGCCTTGTTCCCAGGATATTCAGTAATAGGTAAAATGGGAATGGACTTGGATGACCCAACCACAGAAGACTTTTGCTGTGTTCTTATCTGTTTTTCAGTAAAGCTCTGGTCTGATTATTAACCCATCCTGGAGTATTAGTCTTATTGTTCCTCAACAAGTTTTATTTCTGGGTCTTGGTTTGGGGGGTGGGAATTCAAATCCATACCATATTGAGCATTCACAGGTCATGTAGTTAACACATTGTACAAAATGGCGGTAACACCTATTCATACAAAAACAGAAAATGGCTCTCCTTGGCCTTTTAAAATGCTGGGGGGTATGTTACAATGACCTAACATTTCAGATGAACCTTTTAGTGTTGCCTGGCATTCTAGCTGAAAATATCCATCTATTAATAGTCTTACATCGATTTTTGTTCCATTTTCTTGTCAGGTTACCGTGAAAACAACTATGATGCCACTGCAGATATATATTTAAAGGTCCGTTGCTGTAAAAAAATAATTCTGTATCTTCTTTCTATTAAAAAAACCTGATAATCTGCAAGATTTTGTTAAAACAAAATAATGACATCCTTTACATTTTCCTTTTTATGTACAAGTATTGTTTATTATAAAATTCTATTTTCTTTACTAAGCCTGCAGCTTCTGTTCACAATGAGCTGATTAGAGCGCTGGTAGCTGTAAATGCCACCTTTTCATTGAGCAGATGCAAACTTCCTGTGTCTTCAAATCTCCTCGCATCTCAGGAAGTTGATCACTGGATACTAAAATGGTAGATTCCACAGCCGCGCAAATGTTTGTAAAGTGAATAAAGTAGAGGCTGTATTATTTTTGTTGCTTATTTTTAGGTGAAGTTCTTGAAAAGGGGCTGTAATAAATTTGTGACAACAGCTGTCGGATCTATCCCTCTTTGTGTTCGCATGTCTTCGGTAGCACTGACAGCTGCAGTTACAGGAGCTATCCGGTAGAGGGCGCTGTCAGTTTTAGGGCGCCGTCAGGTTTGAGGGAAAGCAAAGAACTATTCCCCCCTCCGACGTGGCGCAAATCGACGCTGCTGAGTCGACAGCGAGGCCATTGCTATGTTCGGCGTGGGCACTCGACCCCGTCTCACATAGCTCAAGGCCTCTTCTGACAGCGTGCGTTATATGCTATGTGCAAAAAAATTGGCAGCGCCATGTATCGATTGACAAAGGAACACAGCTGTCAGATTTTGCGAACGTTAAGGGGGAAAGGACCCAGCTGTCCTTTAACTTCCCCTGCTCAAGACTTTTGAAATTTTCTATAACAGAATCTGTCATTTATGGAAATATTAGGGAACCATTTCACAAGGATAAAATACAGTAGTGTTACTAGTAGTATTGTTACTTTATTTGTTTGTTTTTTGCATCATTCAGTCGTTTCTGACTCTCTGTGACCACATGCCTGTAACACACCAGGCACATCTTTATGCCCATGGTCATGCTGATCCACTTGGTATTCATGGCAGAGATACTGGAGTGGGTTTCCAGTTTCTTCTCCAGTGGGCCACAGCATATAGCTACTGGTATTCATAAATGGTCTCCCATCCAAGTTGTGACCAGGCCCAACCCTGCATGGCTTCAGGGTGATTTGACCTCTTGGGTTCCTGACTGGAATTGAACCCAGGTCACAATGGTGAAAGTAGCGTATCCTACCCACTGGACCACCAGGGAACCCGTTGTTTTATTTAGGACTGCTTAAACATGTCTCTGTTTTAAAATATGTGAAGGAGGTGTGGAGAGGGAATGTTTGCAAAGCGCACAATCTTAAGTGTGTCTAACACAAAGTACCCGGCCGGTGTCCTCAGTCTCTTGGTTCTAAGACATCTGCCATATATGGTGGTGCTAATCCACTGTATAATGTACGTATAGTGTGATGACGCCTTGTGTTACGTGTAACCGATGAGTCTGATGTTGTGTACTTTCCATGTGTGCGTGAAGGGGTGTCCCAAAGCACAAGTACTTCAGACCGTTTTCATAAATAAAAATATCTTTATTGGTAAAATTCCAATACAATTCAGGCAAGTAAAATCCATTGATAAGAACAATAAAACCAAGTAAGTGTGACAGACATGTTTCGCTGCAGATTACAGCTTCCTCAGTGACATAAAATGTCCTTCCTCTATTCAGGCTTAGATGGGCCTGGTTGTGGGAGGATCAAGGGTTCGGGATATCCCTTTGGTTTAGTCTGAATAGAGGAAGGAAATCTGAGGAAGCTGCAGATTACAGCAGCAAAACACGTCTGACACTTTTACTTGGCTTTTGGGAACAGCAGAACATCCGACCGACGTACACACCAAGCAATATACAACTAGGATTCGTGTGATTCAACCCTATTAAAGACCATCGCCAATCAGACAAGATCTTCCAAGCGCTAAGGCTAAACTTTAGTTGTGGTCAGATTGTACCCAACCACCAAACCCAATCTCTGTTTTAAAACACTTAATTTATACGATACAGTCTTGATGAGTCCATGAACTCAGCACAATATAAAAGGAGAAAATAATGAAACATGCGTTGAAGCAACATCTTTCTTTTGATATTAACAATGTTGGTATATTCAGGATCTGTTGCTCTGAACATTTCCTTTCATCTGTTTCAAGGTCTAGCTTCTGATTTGTTGGATAGATATGAAAGGGATAAATTGAATATTTTCCCATACAACATTTGCATTTATTTATCCTCAGAACAACAAAAAAACATAAATTTGAAGCAAATTGAAAAGGAGCCTAGTACATTTGAGACTGTAAATCTTTAAAGGCATATCTCTAGTTTCCTGAATTTTGAATGCATAGAGAAGAACCAGCAGGGTATAAAAACATATTTTTTGCATGAAAAATACCACAATAAACATTAACAAACCCACCATCAAGTTTGCTAAATCTCTTGAGTTTGCAAGCAGTTACTAATACATTTTAATACACTGTAACAATTAGTGGTAGCAGTTTGTGCAAGAAGGAATCATGGGATGCAGAAGGAAGCAGGAGGAGCCAGACACTGATCTGTAGATCTTTGCATTAAGCTGTTGCTGACTTGAAGGTTAGTAAAGGGTTATAACTGTACCCAAATGCAGTGTTTCTATTGGTAGGTACGCTCTGTCTATGTAAGCAGTTCTGGGGGTGTGGAAAACAAGTTTTATTTTTAAATAAAATAAATCTGTGTGTGCATAGAAAGACTCCATATAATTTGTGTGCCTGATATAAGCAGCATGTGTTAGATTAGAAAACAGGGGAACTTAGATATACCTTCAGAGTGAAGTGTTGGAGAACAGATTTATCCTGCATTGGGAAACTGGGTTACGCACCGTTTTATCCACTTTATACTCTCGGCAATGGACATTGTTATCAGTTTGAGATACCACACCGATGAATGAACTTTAGCTAATTAATACCTTTCCATTCCAATTTACACATTACCATTAGCATAACTTAATATGAAGGGTTACTGGGTATCTATTCACTTTTATGTAATTACCAAGAAGTGCTTCTAATCTCTGCTTTTACTGTCTAAAATCAAACAAATAGTCCCTGTAAAGGACTGTACACTGCAGCATATGCATACATCGACTCTGTCCGGCTTGATGTGCAGTGTAGTGTCCTAGCCTATCAAAAATCACATCTCAGCAGCATTTTGCAGAATTTTGTTAAGAGGTGATCATAGATTGGTTAGCTTGACACACATCACAGCAAGTACAGCAGAGTCTGCGTCTTCATGAGCTGCAGAGGACACACTCAAGCAGGTGATATTTGTTTGATTTTATATGCACTTCTTAATAATATGAAGTACATAAAAGTAAATAGATACACAGGGCTATTATATACCTGGTAAAATCCTGGAACCTTCCAGCCATATCTGTTGTTCAGCTGCAGCTTAATCAGCCCATAAGCCTTATTCACTCACGCATTATTCATGGGTCTGGTACTATCCCCTTCCTACTTCCTGATATCCTTATTAATTGCAAACCTCTGTCAGACCAACTTCCCATTGCCTGTTTTGGACTCCTGCCATCTTGTCTTGGACTTGTTTTGTATCGCTTTGTCTTGTTTAGGAACTCTGTTCAACATTTCTTGCCTTTTTGTTCTAAACAAGTAAGACACTGGGGCCCATGGCCGGATTACCCATTAGGCCAACCTGTGAGGGAGGGCACTTCCTAAAAAAAAAATGGTTTGGCTTAAAAAAATGAAATGTTGCAGTTCATAGACTGGCTACAAGGGGGTAACCACCTAGAACAAGACAGTTACAACAGGAAAGGAAACTTACACATACAGAAAAGGCAAAAATAGGTCCTTGCATATCTTGCATATTCACTCGCAGGGGCTCCTCCACTTCACTGTCTAGGGGCTCCAAAAAGGTAGATACAGCCCTGCTGGGGCCCCCATTCAATTGAGGTTTCGGGAGATCCGGGGAGCCCATAAGTGAGGTTGCAAGTTATTTTGCTATTCAATTGTCATCTTTTTGCGGGCTCGGAAGGGCTTGCGAGTTACGAGCTTGACAAAATAGCGATGGTTAAACTCGTAACTTACAGTCTCCAGAAGCCTTTGATTTGTCACTTTCACAAGGCTAAAATCGGATTTAATTTCTAAATTTTCCCAAGCCCGCAAATGTATTCACACCTATAAATGGCAAAAGAAGGTTGAAATGAGTGCTAGAGAGGACCCGCAAGGGGGTTAAACACATATTCATAGCAAGGTAAATACAAATAAAAAATCAATACTGAACTTTAAATAAATTGGAAAGTGATGATAGACATTACTACTAATTGCACAACAGTCTCAAGCCCGCAAATCATCAAGAAATTTGATTTATTTTTTTATGTTTCATTTCGGGGTTAAATCACTCTTAGGTATCAATGGGTTAATACATTTAGTATAATCAAAGCAAATCAGGCCACCCATATGGACTAGAACAGCATTGGCATTCATTTTCATAATGGCATTGGGTTTCTAGATCCTGTCAAGTTTAGCCTGAACTAAACTGTGTCTTTAAATCCCTATCTCATATGTGAGTCTGTTTCTTGGTTGCTGCTATCAGCATCTTATCTTTTTACCTCACACTCATGGTGTAAAAGAACACAATATTATATGTTAAAATTGTCTATTTTTATTATACTAATAACAGCTAAAAAAATCTAAAGTTTTAAGTCGTTTTACACTCAAGTCTCGCTTCCTACTGCCTATTGCATGAGTAAAACAGACAGCCCAGTGGCAAGGTGAAGACAGTAATTGATAGCAGTTTTTACCTGCACTTAGCACTGCAGTGACAAGTTAACCCATAATTTACCTGTTTAGGTGATTGCAGCATTCCATGCTCTGCACAGATACTTAACCTCTTTTTTATCCCATTTGCTCACTACACAGAGCTGTAGCTATGGGTCTGGCTTTGGGCAGTCAATGACTCACGTAAACACAGATTTTATTTTATTTGATTTCTCTGTGAAAAATGCATGTATTTGAAAATTTCAAAAAGTATTTCAACATGCTTTATGGAGAGTTGTATTTTAAGCCATGAGTCACCCAGTCACCCCATTCTCGAAAAACAGATATTTCTCAGACAATGCTGTTCCTTTAAAAGAAAATTATTAAATATACATGAATGAGCCTAAGTTAAGTGTAATAGTCACATTTAATTGGTGCAATGTCACATGCCTTTAATACTGCAGAAGTTCACAAGGGTTTCTGGTAAAACTAGACATGGAAGTACCAAATCTGAACTAAAGTACAATTTTCACAATACACACTCCCAGGATACTAATAAGTATTATATGAGCTCCTATAAAGGACAAGTAAAGTATTCATTATGAGGAGATGCTGCCGGCATCTTAAACCACAAGGGTAAAACAAATTTGCAACTGGAATGTGAAAGTAAGGATAAACCAGTAACTTTGAACTTTTACAGTGTGTTTTTATGAATATATCATTGATTTGGTCTCTTTTGAAATAACAAGCAAACTGGTCTTTTGTCATCTACAAAAATGTGTAGAAAAGTCGATAGGCATGCTCTCGAATTATTAACCCTTACTTATACAAGAGCCAAGTTACAGTTCAAATCTGCTTGGACTGCCTTTATATGTCATCGTATCCATGGCCGGATTACCCATTAGGCTAACTGGGCATCCGCTCAGGGACGCTTCCCTGTGAGGGGCGCCACTTCTTAAAAATGTTTTTCCTTGCTTAAAAAAAATTAAATGTTGCAGTTTATAGACTGGTTACTAGGGGTAACCACCTAGAACAAGGCAGTTACAACAGGAAAGGGAACTTACACATACAAGGCAAAAAATGGTCCGTGCATACCTTGCATACTCACTTGCAGGAGCTCCTCCACTTCACTGCCTAGGGGCTTCAAAAAGGTAGATACAGCCCTGATTGTACCCACCTGGGGCCTACCCTATTTCTAGTCCTTACTTCCATTTAGTGGAGTTTTGTTGGTATGCCAATGCAGTGATGTAGCCTCTACATCAGTAGTTCCCAAACTCTCCTCAAGACACCTACTGGAAAGGCCATGAATTAGGTCAAACACTGTGTGATGGGCAATTAAAGTTTAAAAAATGAACATTTAAAAAAAAAATAAGAGAGGAATTAATGTTATATTTTTTAAAGAAAGAAAATAAATATGTATAATTGATTTTGCTGCTCCTGTATGCTACTGTGCGGCTGAGAGTACTCCATAAGGGTGCAGGACGGGCCGGGGTGTGGGAGCCACAATCATTCTGGGGGGGATACAGCTCATTGTATACACAGGCCATAAAATTGCTTATTTATACATATATACAAACATAAAAAAAATCAGGGGGGATGTGTCCCCCCATCCCCCCGAGTTCCTACACCCATAGGGATGGGTCTACGTCTTTATTTGGGTCACTACCAAGACGGACAAGCAGACTGCAATCCTTATTAGCACATCATAGCAGCTAATTTATGAGCCACTGATTTACATATAAACGATGCAACAACAACATGGAATATCCCAGGATTGATTGACTTTAGAAGAAAATTGATAACATAACATGGAGCCATTTTTTCAGGATCTAAAAAAGCAACTTGATTTTGGGGTGACACAGTCCATTTAAACAATGTATTTGTTAGAAACCTAAAATGCTTCAGACTGCTGGGGCACAAACAACTGCTCCAATCCTAGACACTATTTTTTCATGTACATTTTCTCATAAAAGAGCAATTTCATAATTCACAATAAATTATGTTTATAAGGCTCTGTACTTCTTAAATGGCCATTGTAAGCACCAGACAAAGGGCTGTGAGTATCTATCTTAGTTTAAGAAATGTGTGTTTATAAAATCAACAATAAATCCATCAGTAAATAAAATGATTTGTTACCTGCCTGATGTGCTGGGTCTGTCTCCACTTCCAGTTGTAATCTATAGAGGTCACCTGGAAATGTACTCTGTAGTTAAGACATATCTCCCTCTATCTTATGCTATGTATGTGACCATCCCCACATAGGATGTCATTAGTGAGGTCAACCTATTTGTGTTACCTGATTTTCCAAACAATGGTTAATTAACCAGATGAAAGCAATGTCTAAGCCACAACTTTGAACTTATCTGGCAGCTGTTTAATTATTCACAAAGGCTTTCATGCAAACAATGTGAGTCATGTTACAGGTGTGAGGTATAGACAAACCCAGCACCTTAACATTAACATTTATTTTAAAACCATTTTATTTACAGATTACTTTATGGTTGAGTTTATAAAACATATTTTTTAAACTATCAAGTGGTGAACTAGATATTCTCAGTGGCATTTATACTGGACCTTTACGTCCTGAAAGCTGGTCCATTAGAGGCTCTACATGTGTCTGATTGATATATCGTTATCAATATACGTTAATGGCTTGAGAAACATCTGGAGAAAACGTTTAAACAAAAATTACTATAACATTTTTTTTAAATTGTAAATCATTTTTTTTTGTGGATCTGTAAATAAGAACAATTTTCTAGCCATCCTCAAGTTATGACTTAAAAAGCAATATTTGATTGACATGTGGATTAAATAGCTCATGTAGCTGTCGAATACACTGAAGGATGCGCATATCCGGGGCCATCAGTTCTCCACTAGTACTAGTATAAAGATACAATTATGCCATATTTTAGAGCAATCAGGCTTTCAAATAAAATCACCCAATGACAACTGTATACTTATTGCTCATCTTTTTTTCAAACATGATAGATCAGAAGATAATGAGATGATTCATATGACACACTTTGAAAGCTGGAATATCAAAACAAGTCAGGCGACAAAACCGCACCAACAACGGGAAAAGGTTTATATTGTTTATCGTTAAATTGATATGAAAATTGGCTCTAGAAACTGCAACAGCTGGGTACTTAACTTTTAAAATGCTAACTAGAATTAATTTAACATAAAAACAAACCTAGTATGGACTTCCAAGATCAATGTGTTCCCTTTGCCTAAAGTACCATAGTAGTATCAAAGCAGTGGTGGGTATGACTATATTTCAATTATTCATATAAGGTTGAGGGAGATCTGATATAGATATGGGAACATAGAAAGAAGGGGAGGGCATCTATGTGGATGAAAAATTATGAGTGTATGAGAAAGAAAGAGGAATGGAAGAGCAGTGGTGGAGCTATGAATGGAAGGCCCTGTGCTGGCCCCCTCTACCTCCCTCAGTACCATATATATATTTAATCTTTTATATTTCTATAGTGTAGTTGCCTCGGCCTTCGGGCGCCTTGGCCGCACCAACCTCCTACCTTAATGTTGGTTTCTTAGGGGGAATCCATTGGTGGTTCAGCAGGTAGTCATGTGTGTTTGATGTCATTCGTTATTCACTTCCCTGCCAATAAGAAGAACTGGCCGGCGAGCGATAGCACTACCTACTGGACCAACAATGAATTACACCCGTATACCCCCTAAGAAGCTCAAATTAAGCTATGGGGGCTTGTGTGGCTGAGGGGGCCGGGGAGGGGCTTACTACACTACAGAAATAAAAAAAATACAAAAATACAAAAAAAATGAAGACAGCACCGATTAGGGCTTGGTGCATTGCACCACAAGGCCAGTGGTAGTTCCCACCCCTGTGGAAGATTGATTTAAAAAGAACAGAAAAATATGTAACGTGCCATCATATTCAGTAGCGCTAGAATATGGAGAAATTGCCTATAGAGGGTTAAATAGAGAGATGTACTAAGGGAATAATGTGTGGATGAGATATATGAAACAATTCTAAGAAGACAAAAGAGAATGGATAGCGAAAAAAAGAATAGAACGTATGTAGAATGCGGTGGGTAGAAGAGGTGAATTTCTCATTGAGATCAAAGATATTGACTAATTTACAGCTCCATGAAAAACCATAAATCAAAATGATGTCATAATGGCAAGCTCTGCATAAATTATATTTAAGCAATTTAACCAGACAAGGTACAGAGTTTTAGAAATTATATTTATATTTTATTAAAATTACTGATATTCTCAAAATTATTATGAGAAGCTCGAAAACATTTGCATTTACTATTACTATGATCCATATTGGATTACTAATGAACAGGAAACCTCACATCACCATTCCTAAGTAATAACTGGTAATAACTACAGTATAACTCCACATCAGCAAGGCCGGTTCATTCTACTGTCAAAAACGTAAAATGATCATAGTAAAATGGGTTAAAGCTGTACTGACATTACTCAATTATACTTACAATTAACACATTTGTTTATCCTTCATCGTAAACAACTTCTCACCCCGTTCAATTTAAGTAAATGGAGATGGTTATCAGTTTGAGATATCACACTGGTGATAAAATGGTAAATGTACTTTAGAGTATTGGTATACTCAAGAGGAGGATCTGAATTCAAAGCTAGACATGTGTCTCCTTTCTTCTAGACTGTCTCATAACATTTAGCATTTATCCACCAGATTATTAAATTCATTATTTAAATAGTATCCTTATTCTGGATCTCTTTCATTATAAATAGTGATCTTTCTCAGGGTCTCCATTATAAAATATACTTTTTGGGCTCTTTTAAATATCACTATATTGATTTTTGGATGTATATATCCATAAACATTATGTGTTCTGCAACTTGATTTTATCTTTCAAAGGCTATTAGTCCTTGCGGAATCTTCCTACCAACGCGTTTCACCTCAGCTCAAGACTTCAATGAAATAGAAATAACTGCCCTTAGTATTCTTATAAGGGCAGGGAGATATACATTTTTGAGCTGTTAGAAAAAGGTTCTATAGATTCTTAGTGTACTCATAAATATATATACTTACTAGATAAATAAGTTTATCAACCAAGTTTTTTAAGATATACTAACATCAGTATGTTCATCAATTTCATATTCTTCAACAAAAATATTTTTTTTTTTACATTTTCTCGGAAGAAAAAAATGTCCTCAAAAATGTACTGCCATTATTTCATTGTGTCTAAAATTATAATTATTATATTATTATAGTATATAATGCATACATGTTTAAAACTAATTATATAGTTATATACTGCACACAATCGTCCTGGCTATCAGTACACATTTTATTCTATAATACAGAAGGTTGTGTTCATTATTAAGTATACAAAGGAAATACTGTACATAATCAACTTTAATTTTCATTTCTTTACAATGTCTAGCAAATACCACACTTTTGGCATGGGAACATTTAATTTTAAGACAAACCAAAATGCTGGTTACAAAATCTTTGCTAATATTTTTTTTTACTCCCACTCCCACTCACATTCATTTCAGTCGTAACCCTGTATTTTTAATGACAGTATAGAAAATACATATATTAGGCAGCCAATTGATTTTAAAAATGAGACCTGGTAAAGTTACTCATTCATTTTTTCCCCTGAAACAAAATATATTCATTAGTGTTTCATTAAACTTTGCTTATATTAAGGGCCTCATTCAATTTGGGCTGCTACATACAAATAACTTCCCGATTTGCTACTTTTGAGCTTCGTATTGGCATAGCTCTACTTTTACGTTCCTATTAAATTGTCCAGCGCCGCAAGTTAGTCCCCCATCCCGATAATCGCAAATCCTGCCATCGGAAGTAGCATCTACAGGCCTGAACATGAAGCCTGTAACGCTCCCTATCAAAACAGCCAATGGAAACAGAGATTGGCATCATGACATCACTGATTCCAACCTCCAAGCCCGTAGGACTTGGTACAATGCAGCATGCAACCCTGCTGCAGTGTCCCCACATCACCCCCATGATGCAGGGGTCCTGATCAAGATCCCCACAGGGACCCCACATTAACCCCTTGCAGCAGGGGTCCTAATCGGGGCCCATGCACCATTTAAAAATGTTAAATTCACCGCCTCTGGGCCTTAAAGGGCCCACGGCACACTAATGGTTACCCCCATGCCAAACAGAGATACACCCCTATATCCCATTCTGACTGGCCGATGTAACTGTCAATAATTTTTAAACCAATCAGAAGGCGCAATTGTCTTCAGCCAATCAGAATGGGATACACCCCTGTGGGGTATATCACATTCTGATTTGCTCCAAGCACCTGTGCCTTCCGATTGGCTGATGTAACGGTCTATCAAATTACAGTAAATCGGAAAGCACAGACGCTTGGAGCCAGTCAGGGGTGTATCCCATTCTGATTGGCTGAATGCAAGGGTTAGGCCTGATTGGTTTAGAAATGATTGACAGTTACACTCCTATATCCCATTCTGATTGGCTAAAATGGTGATAGCATAAATGACAATATCTCCATTTCTTCACTTCTGATTGAACATCACAATATGACACAATCATGGGAACCCAAGGATTAGCTGAAAAGATATAGTAAATAAAATACACTATTACTGTTCATACAGCTCCAAATCTTAAAAATATTCAATAGTCATACTGAATTCTAAGAATATGAATGGAAGATGCAAATGAGTACACAATCTGTCTCACTTTTTGCATCCAAAAGCAATTTTAAAATATCCCCTTTATGTGATGGTATGAGTTATTGTTATTATTATAAATCCTTTATTTGTAATTCGCCAACATATTCCATAGCGCTGGCAACCAATCCAAAACAGATGAAAGATCAAAAAATGAAACAGTTGCTACTGTGGGTAGGTTAGATGAATCATACATATCCCACCCTTGCTATGCTCATAAACTGTGTTCTAAAACATATGCTATAAGGGGGCTATGTTAAAGACTTTTAGATTAAAGAGTGAGATAATTATGCACTCATTTGCATGTCCCAGATTCATAGAAAGCTAGGGGAACATTGTATTTTTTGCGATTTGACATTAGAAACAGATATATGCCAGGGTTTAGTTCCTGATTAGATTCACACATTTTCTTTTTTTTTTTGTATTTTGTATTCTTGCTTTGGGTTCCCTGGTGATCCAGTGGTTAGGATTCTGTGCTTTTGCTGCTGCAACCTGGGTTCGAATCCAGTCAGGGAACCAAGAAGTCACACCATCATGAAGCCATGCAGGTTGGGCCTGGTCAGTTCTTGGATGAGAGACCACCTAGGAATACCAGGAGCTGTATGCCCATTGGAGAAGCGACTGGCAACCCACTCCAATATCGCTGCCATGAATACCAAGAGGTGGTCACAGAGAGTCGGACAAGGCGTCACAAGAATAATTAACCCAGACATGTAATCAACAAACAAGCTGATCCATAATATTTTTTCTTCATTTCTTTCAAAAGCTAGATACATTTACACTTAGAACATTAAAAATATAAGTTTAAGCATGCAACATAATAGTTCACTGGAAGACTTGGCACTAGACAATAAATGAATGAATGGGAGCCCCATTTTCATAAACCTATTTGTTATCTTTTCTGCTTATTTGAGATACAATAAAATCTTGGCTTAATAAATCTTTAGGAACCTGATGCTTATCCAGGCCTGTTGTAAGGCATCTCCATGTATCTATTAGTAGGTATGCAAGCTATGCTTTTAGCTGTCTCCATGTCTGTATAGTAGCATTATTAGTCATCACTCTACTTCTTCCCAAACCTTGATGCTGATTAATCATACAGGAGTTCTTCTGTTGTGTCAACAGTTCTTGATGAGTGGCTTGAATGGTAGAGAATGGTTAAAAGTAGAGCATGCTAAATTGAGATCCGTGCTAATACATTAAAAAATAAATCTTTTTTTAGTGTATGAGTCGACTGATCACGCAGATAAACTTAGGGTAAAGTGACCTCTTAAATTCAGGCAACCTCTAACAATTGTTCAGCACTTATTGATGAGTTAAAACGTATTCTCCAACACCAGACATTTCTTACTGGTATCCCATTCAAGTCAATGGAGTAAGCATTAATTCAACTGTATTTATATAATGAGGTCAAAATGAAGGAACTACAATCTATTTACAATTCTCATCGTTATTGTGATGCATAGTCATTTGATCATATAGACATAATGTTTTTACAAACCATTTTTACACACTGAATAGCCTTGGTGGCAAACTGCAAGTTTCTTTGACTATGCAGCTATTTGGAAGTAACAGTATTTTATTATTATTATCTTTTATTTGTTATGCGCCAACATATTCCGTAGAGCTGTACTGGGGTTAAGTACATGGCAAAAACAAAATTAAACATAGCAGAGAATGCTACCAGTGCTACAGCCTAGACATGGGAAAAACTAGCTAATTTAAGTGTAAGTTTTCCCATAATCCGTCACTTATTTAATAACAAAAATTGAATAGATGTTTATAGTGATTTCAATTATTTAATTTAAATTATGACACTGGGCCATTGCAGATGCCCTGTAAATATGGATACCCTCATCCCTGTCTATTAAAATGTTTACTATATTTAATACTTACAAAATTTTGACTTATTTTATCGTCAATGCATTTAATTTAGATTAAACAAAAAAAAATTTTTTTTTTTATATATATATATATATATATATATATATATATATATATATATATATATATATAAAAATAGCAAAAAAAACAAAAGAAAAAACAAAACAATATCAATTGATTATAAAGCTATAAACCTAATGTCAAAAATTGTCAGATAATCAATTCATTAAAAGAAGGATAAGATTTCTTAAAATATTATCACATGAATACTATATATATATATAATATATATATATATATATATATATATATATATATATATATATGTATATACCGTATATATATATATATATATATATATATATATCACCTATTATATTTGTCAAACCATTATATTTTATATACAGTATATAGTAAATAAATAGTACATTTGTGTTTACATTCGAATGTCTAAAACAAGTTTAAAAAAAAGCTTGTTTCCAGAATTCCGAGAAATACAGTTCTTACACTGCACTCTGTGAAGCTGAGCAGGAACATGCAAATGTGGCCACAAAAAAACATTTTAAACATGGCTTCCTTTAAGCTTATGCCTGCTGTATTACACAGCTTTTATGCAAAGCCAAGGTTGGATTATACACTAGCTAGGAATCCTACCCACGGACAGCCGTTTCAAGATTGCTGCCCATCATCAGCGTGGAGCGGGATCCCAGCTTGTGTAGTGGATATTTTGAGTAGTTGGTTCACCACAACAATCATTTAATATATGGTGGGCAAAAGAGCGATAGAAGCCCTCCAACGTACAGTAGTACAGTAAATAAATAGTACATTTGTATTCTATTTACAAAAATAACTAGTTATTTTTAAAAATTATTGTTAAAGGTATTATTCTAACCTGATCACTTTGGTTGGCACCAAAAGTGATATCATATTATTGAAACATTTTAATTTTATCTTGCATATCAGTCATTTTTTTCTATACAATATATGTCTGGCTTCTACAAAATTGCACACAATATTTTAATCAAAAACTTAATAAAAAGCGAGGTTAATAAAATAACTAGTTTATTGAAAAAAGGTTTGGTTGTATAACTTGTTTTTATACCTAGAAAAGAAGAGCTTTATTAAGTGACTGTGACGGTTTATTACAACATGAAATCTTAGAAATATAAGTATCTATTACGCGTTTTCCTATCGCACTACTGGGATCCATTATGTACTCAGGGAGAAAATGGCCTAATGCCATAAAATGCAGGAAATTTTCTTTCTGAGCACAGTTTGCATGTGTTATTATCCTTAAAGAAACCAATTTCACTAATGTAAGTTAGTTGGAAAACACAGTCGATCCGACTCTAATGCAATCACATTACGGTATAAACATTCACCAATTGTTTACCTGCACCTGGAAGACATAACTGAGACACTTTGGTCATTAAATATTCTTAGAAACCATTAAGGAGTTAAGAAAGTGTCTGATATTTACAGGATAATAATATGAAATGAGTGTATGATGGGATTTACAATACTTTCAGGAATGTAAATGAAATATGAATAATTTATAGTTAATTAAGTTGTGACAGATATGAAAACATATCATATGTTATTAAAGTTGCAGTATACACTCACAGTGGGGATTCATAAGGAAGTATGTAAGTTGATATAAATATATATGACACGGACTTTAACAATTAAACGCCTCTCTGACCATTATGAATTATGCAGCCGCTTCTTATTTATCACCACTCATTGTGAGAGTTAATTAATGCCACTAAATAGTTATATCAAAAAAGGTCTTGTATAGATAATTTGTGCTTAAAATGCCTAAGCTTCCAGATACTTATTCATCGTTCAGTGCTAAATCTTGCAGTAGCGTGGTTTTTGCACTCCAAATTGCATTTGGCCCTTTATAACCCCTCTTAGCCTTCGCCGATTCGCCATAGCGCTCTCCGAGTGCTCCATGTATATATATGTATATGTATGAACACTTAAAACCACTCTGAAAACTTCCCAGATTCTTTTAGCTACTTGCCTCGGCTTATACTCGGGTTGGCTTATACTCGAGTATATACGGTAAGTGTTTTTTGCAATAGCCAAAATGAAAAGTTGCTTTATAATTTTTTTTTGCCCTTTATCTATTCTCAACCTTCAAAGAGCATATAGTAAATGTGAAACTTTAGTTGTCCTTTAAATGGCAAAGAAAACAATCCTGCCACACACTCTATAAATACCAAAGTGAGCTCTGGGCAGTTAAAAAGAGCAAATGTGTTTCATGGCTGTACAAAATGTGTAATAAAAAATAATATACACATGCTGTCCCAATCTAAAAATAAGACTGTTTCAAAATTAATTTTAAAGGACCACTGTACAATACATATATATATATATTGCAAATGGATAGGATACTCAGCTTGTGTTTAATCCAACCTTGGCTTTGCATAAAAGCTGTATAATGCAGCGGGCATAAACTTAAAGGAAGCCATGTTTGAAAATTGCTATGGATTGAAAGAGCAATGCATTGTGGGCACATTTGCATGTCCCAGCTTGGCTTCCCAGAATGCATTGTAATAACTGTTTTTCTCGGAATTCTGAGCTGGAAGCAGGTTTTTTAACTTGCTTAAGACATGAACACAGATGTACTATTTATTTACTATATATATATATACATATACATACATACATACAGTGGATCCTCGTATCTCAACCTCCTCGGAACTCAATGTTTTTGGAAATCAACGCATCTCATGGCCATAAAAATGACCTTGGAACTTGACGCTTGTTCAGAACTTGACTGTCTTTCAGGAAGTGGAATACTGTGGCATAGTGTAGTTAGTGCCTACAAGACCCCAAGAACATGCTATGCCTGCAATATCCCAAGGCCTATCTGTGCCTGCAATAATCAAAGTGTAGACTGTATCTATAAGAACCAAAGTGCAGCCATTGCTTATAAGGACCAAAGTTTAGCCTGTGTCTATAAGAACCAAAGTGTAGCTTGTGCCTATAAGAACCAAAGTGCAACATGTGCCTATAAGGACAAAAGTACAGCCTGTGCTTATAAGAAACAAAGTGTAGCCTGTGCCTATAAGAACCAAAGTGTAACCTGTGCTTATAAGAACCAAAGTGCAGCCTGTGCCTGTAAGGGCCAAATGGTAGAGTGTCCTTATAAGAACCAAATTGTAGCTAGTGGTACCACTCAGCAGGAAAAAAAAATAGTGAAAATCACCATAGGCCAAAATAAAAGCTATAATACCCAAGTATGAGCATGGTAGCCTCATGTGTGATCTCGCTAAAAAAATGCCTAGAACAACAATGTCTATGATACTGCAAGATAAGGAAACTATTAAACTATTAAGTGGAGAAATTGTTGTACATTAGCATTAATGAAAAAAAACAGTTAGTAGGCGATAGTATTTCCCAGGCACAAATACACGAGAAAGCAAAACAATTGCATGCTGATCTGGTAAAACACAGACCTACAGCAAGTGGTGAGAGCAGTGAAGAATTTAAAGCAAGTCATAGTTGGTTTGAGAATTTTAAGAATAGAACTGACGTTCACATTGTACTGAGGCATGAAGATGCAACCAGTGCTGACAAAGAAGCTGCCGAAACCTATGTTAGGGAGTTCAAAGACTATATAGAGGTTGAGGCTTTTGTTCCCCAACAAGTCTTCAATTATGACGAGACTGGTTTAATTTGGAAGAAAATGCCTAACAGAACCTACATCACTCAAGAAGAGAAAGCATTGTCAGTTTGTAAAAGAGAAAATGTGACAAAAAGCCAGTTAAGTGTAATGGGCCTGGAGATGAGTAATGAAGACATCAAAGAGTTAGTGGAGGAGCACAGACAAAAACTCAGCTCCGAGGAGCTGCAGGAACTTCCAAGGAAGCAGCAACAGATAGTGGCTGAGAAAAATTTTTCAGGTGAAGTGGCGGGAAGGGAGGAAGCACCTTCTGCACTGATCAAAGAAATGTCTGCTAAATGGTCTGAATTACAACATTTTGTTGAAAAGTATCACCCTGACAAAGCTCTAGCAAGCCGCAATATGGACTTGTTTAATGAACAAACAATCTCTTACTTCAGAAACATTTTGAAACGAAGGAAGAAGCCAGTTTCTTCTGATAAGTTTCTAGTGGAACCCCCTACATCAGAGTCTCCAGCAGAGTTCACAGTGTTAAGAGACAGAAAAGAGAAATATTCCCTTTGTGCAAGTGCCTGATGTTTTGATGGAAGAGGACGCCTCTTCCAAGCAATAACTTATCTCCTTCTCCTCCTCGTCACCATCCCATTGGGACTATCTAATTATGGTTTGTATTTATGTCGGTTTAGTTTTAAGGTTTTATATAAAAATGTATGGGGCTCTGAATTATTATTTCAATTTACATTGACTAATATGGCAAATGCTACCTTGGAACTCAACCTTTTTGGAAATCAACCTGCCATCTGGTACCACTGCGTGTATATATATATATATATATATATATATATATATATATATATATATATATATATGTTGGAAAACTGTGAGTCTAAATAAAAGCATAATTAATGAGGAAAAAGCCATATAGCTAGTTTTTAATTAGGAAAAAAATAATTTGCCTCTGCAGGACCCTGCAGGTATCCATTATACATTGGTGGAAATGGTGTGTGTGAGAGGACATTTGCATTTCTGGAGAATTGAGGCTGGATCTGTTTATGCAAGGTGTCCGTTTCTGACTTCTGGTCCAGTGAGGAGGAAGGGATGTGGTGTCAATTTCTATATTACCCTATTATCAAACAAGGGCTCTGGACATCTGCCCGTTCATTTCTCACCCATTCCCCTTTTTCTGCTGATAATTACACATACAGCTCTTAGGATGTGATGTAACAAACACAAAATGGATCCCTGTACTCATAAATAGAGTTTTAAAATTCAGATGTTCCCATTTACTGCATGCATTACAGTAAAATCACAAGACTAACGCATAAAGTCTTTTTAGTTCAGTGAATGTATATGGTAACCATATGGTGCTAATATCAAGGAGTAATAACTAAGATTGGCTATTACAGTCTTTATATTTTATAAGCTCCATGTCCTTGTAGGAGCATTGTCATTGCAGCCAACATCTGGGATGTGCTTACAATGAGAGAAGGTCAGAAGAAAAACTGTACAATATTCATGTATTGATTGCTCATGTTATACCCAATTGGAAGAATGCACTATTATTATTATTATTATTATTATTATTAATAATAATAATAATAATAATGTTATTATTATAGGATCACTTTAGGGTTCTTATAAAGGGCTCTCTACCATGGCTAGGTATGGTCCTTTATTAAATTTTGATTGTGCATCTAAACAATTAATATTTTTTAATCATGCCCCAGGCAGTATGAGCTCCTTATCTTTCCACCTGTGAATTATGTATTGTCTCTGTAGTGGTAGCTGCCCAGAGGGGATGCTCTCCAAACAAGCATACCATACTTGCAGTATGCTAGAGGGAGGCGGCTAGATACAGTATTTGTGTACATTGCTAGCAGCTCATGTTACACTACTCCCTGCTACTAGTGTGTGTTTTCTCAGAAGGTTTTCAATGTCTTCCCCGCAGATAGCTACCACCCCAGAGACAGTACAACATTCAGGGGGTGAAGAGATTAGGAGCACATACTGCCTTGGCATGATTTAAAAAAAAAAGTAATTCACTGTTTAAATTCACAGTAAAAGTTTCATAAAGTTTTTCATTTCTCATCAAGCCCTACCTAACTATTATGTATAGAGACCTTTAAAACGACCCTTTTTCTATTTTCATGACCATCATTATTTTTTTTAAATATATACATTTCCTCAGACTGCACAAACCCTGTTCATTTTGAAAGGAATCTAAAAACCACATTGCCAAGCATCTGTTAATTTAAACACAGAAATTACAAAATTACTAATCTCTTAAAATAGAAATGCCCCTTGTAACCTCCCTATACTGCTTGTTCGTAAAAATCCTAGAAAAAAATGAAGGAACAAATAGTGGTCAGTTTTATTATTTTTTATTTCTGTAATATATGTAGATTTTTTTTTTTAAATAATATATTTTGTTTTGTTCAAATATTAAATGTGAGCAGTTACTTAGGAATAATTTATTTGAGTTGGCTATTTCAGCACCATAAGCGTATCTATGTTCAACATCCAAGCCACACACTAAATGTATTATTAATATTCTTATCTAATATTTATAATGCACCAACATATTCCCCAGTACCATAAATAGGATGAACCCAATATTAAAAACAATATCATTACAGATTAAACACATTTTTAATCTAAGGGGTTTGGAGGGTGATAGATACATTGAGCATATTAAGTGTGAAGGTGATAAGCTTAAGTCTAATGGAGCGAGGTAAGAATTAGGGCAAAACCAGAAATGCCCTGAAGCAATGAGAGGATTGAACATGAGTAGTGATGTCGCGAACATAAAATTTTCGGTTCGCGAACTGCGAACGCGAACCGACGCAAATGTTCGCGAACCGGCGAACATCGGGGAACCGCCATAGACTTCAATGGGCAGGCGAATTTTAAAACCCACAGTCTAACAACTGGACTGTGGCATGCCGGAGGGGGATCCATGGCAAAACTCCCACGGAAAATTACATAGTTGATACAGAGTCTGGTTTTAAGCCATAAAGGGCATAAATTACCTAACATTCCTAAATTGTTTGGAATAACATGCTTTAAAACATCAGGTATGATGTTGTATCGATCAGGTAGTGTAAGGGTTACACCCGCTTCACAGTGACAGACCAAACTCCCCGTTTAACGCACCGCAAACAACCGCAAACAGTCCATTTGCACAACCGCAAACTCCCCATTTGCACAAGGTTGGATACCAAGCTAGCCATGTCCCGTTCCATGTCCTCACTGATGTCATTGAAGGTCTCTTCCTCCACCCAGCCACGTACAACAAGGGTCCCCGAAAGGTGACAACAAGCCCCCTGGGACGCCTGCTGTGTTTGGTCTTCACCTCCTCAAAGCCACCTTCCTCCTCTGACTCCTCTACTTCAGACTCCTCTCACTGCATTGCCTCTCTCTGCATTATTATAAGGTGTGTTAAGTAGTACTACTCTTATCAGTTTAAAACCTGTTACAGCACCTATCAGGGGGCGTGTATAAGGCCTGGATTTTTAGAACCGGGAGATGGAAAAAGATGCTTTGTTGGTCATATCACTTCAATTTTGGGGCACTTTGAGACATTAGCTTCTTACGCTCAAACATGTCCTTTACAGGCACCTGACTATGGGCAAATGAGCAGGAACTGCTCAAGGCGAGAGACGCAGTGGCGGATGGTTGAGAGGGGGCAAGGAGGACAGCAGTGGTTGATTTGGCTGATGATGCTGGACCAGGAGGAGGATGGCGGCTTTGAGTTTGTGTGCTGCTTGTACTCATGTGTTGGTCTGGAGACACCCAAACATTAGGTCTCAACCTGTAGAGGATAAGGGAACCAGGCTACTCTAGACCTCATTCATCATTACCGGTTTTGACAGATTGGTACTATGCGTCCAAGCTACTGTGACAACAGATATGAGTGGCACTGTGCACTTGCAGAAGTTGGCAGAGTAGACGCTGTAGGTCTGACACACACGCTTGCAGACAACTAACTGCTATGCAATCTATTACAGTAGAAAAAATGTTTTTTGTTTTAAATGTACATTACTGTTACACCAGATATGAGTGGTGTGTTAAGTAGTACTACTCCTATCAGTTTAATCCCTGTTATGTGCCTTTTTTGGGGGTTTGGTTGTTGAAGGCACAGTGCAGCACCAGAGGTCAGAAAAATTAGGCATGTACACATGCCTGAAAAATTAGGTATTGTTGATCTTGCAGCGAGCAGAGAAGAAGGTAGGCCTGATTCAACGCCCCAGCCCGCATACCCACACTCAGAGATTGAGGGGGGGACCTGAGAAGGCCACGGGTCGGAGATATAAAGGGGGGCCATCCCAAATAAGCACACAAGCGGGGACAAAGGTAGTGAAGGGGACATAGAGGCCCATGGACTGACGGTCGCCATCTTGGCAGGAAAAGGGCCCAGCAATTAAGCCAAACTGACCCAGCACAGGCAGCTACTTGAGTCAAACGCTGTACAATTACACCTTAATAAAGCTGAAACATGCAGCAGCAGGGATTCTAAACGGCCACACGGGGACAAGGAGGCTAACAGCCCCCACAGTCTCTGCACCACTCTTTTTAACAGATAACCCAAGGGGCTAATCAGGGACCTTGCCCACATAAAAAAACAGAATTTTATTGGAGGAATTATTAGTGTCTTTACCCCCCAAGAGAGGACATAATATACGGTATCTTTAGACTACCTGATGGCCAAACCTCCTTTAGCCCCAATGCTATCCAAGAAACATTTCAAAACTTTATCTGACTGGGGGTCTATAGAGTGACATTAGTACTGACCTTTATATGACTGGGGGTCTATAGAGGGACATTAGTACTGACCTTTATCTGACTGGGTGTCTATAGAGGGATATTAGTAATGACCTTTATCTGACTGGGTGTCTATAGAGGGACATTAGTACTGACCTTTATCTGACTGGGTGTCTATAGAGGAACATTAGTAATGACCTTTATCTGACTGGGTGTCTATAGAGGGACATTAGTACTGACCTTTATCTGACTGGGTGTCTATAGAGGGACATTAGTAATGACCTTTATCTGTCTGGGTGTCTATAGAGGGACATTAGTACTGACCTTTATCTGACTGGGTGTCTATAGAATGACATTAGTACTGACCTTTATATGACTGGGGGTCTATAGGTGACATTAGTACTGACCTTTATCTGACTGGGTGTCTATAGAGGGACATTAGTAATGACCTTTATCTGACTGGGGGTCTATAGAGGGACATTAGTACTGACCTTTATCTGACTGGGGGTCTTTAGAGGGACATTAGTACTGACCTTTATCTGTCTGGGGGTCTATAGGTGACATTAGTCCTGACCTCCTGCTGCAGTATTATTACTCCCAGTACTCCCAGGCTTGCTACTATTAGATATAATAACCTCAGTTTCGTTTCCTTATCTGTTGGTAACATCAAAATATGATTATTAAATATTTCATATTTGTTTGTTTTTTTCTCCCAAAGTGAACCCCTTTGTGTGGCGTTTCCGCTCTGCGTATGTTGGATTTGCACCGCTCAAAAAGTATGAAAAGAGATGCCCCCCCCTTGAAGCCCATTAATGACATCATCAGTAAATTGTATGTAACAGATTCCAGTGTTTAGGGTTTATGACCCAATACTGCGATCATATCATTTATGACAAAAATCCGTATTTGTTGTATTATTCAGACGCGCGTGCATCTTTATGTTACATTTCCTGATACTTTTATTATCTTGATCTTTATATATTTACTAGCGACTTGCCTGTCAAAAAATGGCGACAATAAGATTGTAAGGCAGGTAATGGTTTGGACGAGACATTCATTTTGTTGGCGGTCGGATATCCTTCGGCGCTCATTGCGAGGCTGTTGGTTGTATTTTTTTTCTGATAGGCGCTTTTGCTGTTATTCTTTGGTCGGCGGTGATGTGTTTTTTGCGCTTATTGCAAGGCTTTGTGTGCTATGAGTAGCGTTGGCGCTCGTTGTGAGGCGCGCAGTGAATGGCTTTTATGTTTAATGTGATAATGTTTTTTTTGTGTATATGTATTTTTGTATGCTAATGAAATAATTACTAAATGAATATACTTTATCTATTTGTAAGTAATATATGCAGGAAGCATTGTGCTGAAGAGCTGACAATCTGTTTTCATGTTCCTGCAGCATACAATGTAGGTTTTCAGCTGCTGTGTAAGTGTCAGCAATGTGTGCAGTGTGTAGTGTAAATAGGCTGCGTGCGCGAGTGGAAGCCGTTAGGGTAGCTGGGTACTTCCGCATTGTGTAAGTTAGTGTTGTAAAATGGCGGGGAATGTGTATGTGGTAAGCGGGTGTGGATGATTTAGCGTCCTTGTTAATAGTGTATCTTTACCTCGTACGGCTTTTTAGGAAAATCTTTTTTAGTTAGCTCTTCAGGTTATTGATCACTGGATATATTAATTACAAATAGGTTAAGTATTTTAGTAATTAATTAATTCATTATTATAAAAAAAAAATATATCTAAAAAAAATACGCTTAATAGCATATTTTACACTGCGGTTACTTTACATACATTAACGCTTCGCACTTCCTAATACATTTGTTCATTCACAATAGTTATTATCGTGCATTCATTTAATAAGTATTAATTAGTAATGGAAAATAAAAATGTAGACTTTACACTACACTAAAATGTTTTACTTTTTACTCTGCAGTTATATATCTGGATTACTGCTCATTGGCTGCCAGCGATAGCACTCTCAAAGCAGTTACAAATCTAAATCACTTTATTATGCTCTGAGACCTGAATACATTTTTTAATTTACACTGCACAAAAAAAATTATATATTTAACACTGTACTTATATATCTGTCTTTGCGATGAGCGCCGAAGATTGATCGTTGCAAAGCACGAAACATGAAGGACACGAGGGAAGAGGCTTACAAAAAGCATCACATTGTGTGGCAAACAGCATTGCCATGGCTTCAAACTTTTTTATTTATTATTATTATTGCCCCGTCATTTGTGCCAGGCAAGTCGCTAGTGATATAATATAACATAATGCAATACAATATTATACAGTACACATGGGTGTTGGAGGGGGGAAGAGACTAATGGGAGGGAGTGGTAAGGAGACACCGGGGAGAGGAAAGGGGGTAAAGACACAGAGGAGGGGGGAAGAAACACAGGGGAAGGGAGAGGGGTAGAGACACAGGGGAGAGGGGGTAGAGACACAGGGGAGAAGGGGGAAGAGACACATATGAGGGGGGCGAGACACAGGGGAGAGGGAAGGGGGGAAAGACACAGGGGAGGGGGGAAAGAAACACGGGAAGGGAGAGGGGGTAGAGACACAGGGGAGGGGGGAGTGACACAGGGAAGAGGGAAGGGGGAAAAGACACAGGAGAGGGGGGAAAGAAACACTGGGGAAGGGAGAGGGGGTAGAGACACAGGCAAGGGTGGGAGAGACACAGGGGAGAGGGGGGAGAGAGACACATGGGAGGGAGTGGGGGGGGAGACACAGGGGAGAGGGGGGGAGAGAGACACATGGGAGGGAGTGGGGGGGAGACACAGGGGAGGTCTTCTGCTTTATTATTATTCTTCTAATTATTACTATATAATGTGTAGATGTACCGGCTGGGCATGCTCTTCTATATTATTATTATTATTATTACTATATAATGTGTAGATGTACCGGCTGGGCATGCTCTTGAGCATTATTATTATTATTGTTATTATTATTATTAGTAGTAGTAGTATATAATGTGTAGATGTACCGGCTGGGCATGCTCTTCTACATTATTATTATTATTACTATATAATGTGTAGATGTACCGGCTGGGCATGCTCTTGTGCATTATTATTATTAGTAGTAGTAGTATTTTACTACTACTAATAATAATAATGCACAAGAGCATGCCCAGCTGGTACATCTACACATTATATAATAATAATAATCATAATAATAATAATAATGCATGCCCAGCTGGTACATCTACACATTATATAATAATAATAATAATAATAATAATAATAATAATAATAATAATAATAATGCATGCCCAGCTGGTACATCTACACATTATATAGTAGTAATAATAATAATAATAATGCACAAGAGTCCTTCAGCACTGCACTGGACACTGAATAAACTTGCCTAGCTATGGTTTTCCCTATTGATGCAGTATCACCTACACTCTACCTCCTCTCAGTAAGACTGCAAGTTAGTTATGATTCCAAAATGGCTGCTGTCCATGAGGTAGAAGGGTGTGTAAGGGAGTGTATGCTGCTGATTGGCTGGAATGTGTCTGCTGACTGTGACATGCAGGGTCAAAGTTTGCTCAATGATAAAGTATTGGGGGCGGGTCGAATCTCGCATATGTTCGCAGTTCGCCGCGAACGTGAACATGCTATGTTCGCCGGGAACAGTCCGCCGGCGAACTATTCGCAACATCTCTAAACATGAGCCCTGATCTCAACCCCTAATCCTAACCCCGAATTATAATCGCCTAACTACCTACATAAGCCCAACCACTAGCCCTAACAACAACTATAACCTTGAAACTTCATCACACCCAGAATCGCAACAGAAATTACAATTTCAAACCACAAAAATAAAGTTAACCACCAATAATCACAATCCTAAACCTCAACCAGAACCCCAACCATAATAATATTTTGAAAGCACAAACATAACTCCAAATAAGGTCACGTTTCCAAACTACAAAGACAACCTAACTGCAACCCCACACACAACCCCAAACCCTAACCACAACCTCAAAACACAAACACAACTGTAACCCTAATTCGACATCAAACACAGCACTAACTGCAACCTCAAATCCTAACCATGACCCTAACCTCAAAACACAACCCTAACTGTAACCCCAACTCAACCTCAAACGGAATCCTAACGGCAACTCCTAATCCTAACTACAACCCCAACCTCAAAACACAAACACAACCCTAACTGCAACCCCAACTCAACCTCATAGAGAACCCTAACTGTAACCCCTAACCCCAACCCAACCTCAAAACACACAAACATAATCCTAACTGCAACCCCAAACCCTAACCACAACCCCAAACCATCCTCAAAACCCAACCCTAACTACAAGCCCAACTCAACTTCAAAACACAAACACAACCTTAACTGTAACCTCAAACCCTAAGCACAACCCCAACCTCAAAACACAAACCCATCCCTAACTGCAACCCCAACCCTAACCCCAACCTCAAAAACACACAAACACAATTCTAACTGCAAACCCAAACCCTAACCACGACCCTGACCCAACCTCAAAACACAACCCTAACTGAAACCTCAAACACAACACCAACCCAACCTCAAAACACAAATGCAACCCTGACTGCAACCCCAAACCTTAACCACAACACAACATCAAAACCCTAACTGTAACACCAAGCCCTGAAACCAATAACTCCAACAGTAACCCCAAATTATCTATATAACTTTGATTTGAAGATTATTGAAAAATGATAAGAAGATCCTTACAGCTATCCATAGAGTGCAGAGAGATATTTTATATATACATGTGCATAAATTAAAATAGGCAGAAAATACAATTTAATATAACAAACAACGTATGAGAAAGTTGATTTGGATTCCATGCCTTAGACATACTACTACAAACAAGCCTCCCGCAGCATCTATAGAACGACACAGATGTCTTTGAGTGGGCTCCTGGCACAATACTTGTAATCCCGAGACATATGCTTACCAGATCCAAGTGTAAATTGGATGGAGTCAAAATTGTTTTGCATTATGGGTACCATTTGCAGGTCACTAACTACAATATCGAGCAGAAGCTAAGGCGCTGTATGTTGATTGATTCTGTTTTCTCATTAGTTTAAAAATATAAACAATTTATCTTCAGAGACAGCATTTATCTTATAGTTAGGCTGAGGAATGGAATAATAATTCTCCAAACACACATGGACTTCTCTATGGATCAGAAAAGTTTTATGGATATTATTATTTTCTTTATTTGTAACGCGCCAACATATTAAATAGCGCTATAACAAGGCAAAAAAGAATAATAAAATATTGCAAAACAATGGAGGGCCCTGTGTTTGAGCTTAAAATCTAACATACATAAGGTTTTTCCCAAAGCACCTAACAAGATTGAAAACTTGCAAACTTCCAATTTAGAGGATATAATTGTGATAATATGGGAACATTTTGTGAACAATATGCTCTGCTTAATATATTGAATGTAGAAAATTAAATTATTGCACATATTCAGATTCAATCAATACTCTAATAATCAATTACTTTAATTAATGTTATTTAGGAGCTCAGTATTTGCCAAGTTAAAGACTATCTTCTGCTAATCCCATTAATGAACACTGTAATGTGTGGAGACAAAAAAAGGACCAAATGGGAGTGAAAACATACTGGAAATAAAAGGACCACTGTAGTTCGGGACAAAAGACACTTGTTTGTGAAGTTTCTCCTAAACTATAAAAATTAGCAACTGTATAAGGAATGTATATACAATTTTGTAAGGAAATTATGAATTTTTGAAGACTCTGTTTCTTAATGCTGGAATCCATTTTGTGCTTGTTACATCACAGAGCTGGACCATGAGGATATGTTTATGAGTCTATCAATGGAGGGATTTGTGGGGGAAGAGGGATCATGAAGACGTCTGGAAGCTTTGTTAGATAATTGTATAAGATTGAAATTGACACCTAACCTCTTCCCTTCATAGGTTCATAAGCAGTCTGCTTGCATTAATTGATGCAAGGACTGCTCTTAAGCAATGTAAACACCCCTCTCTCTCTCACACACACACACAACTTCACACATATATATTTTTATACAGCACTATTTAAGCAATAATCATCAGTTTTTTATGCTATTCTTAAAGAACAAGTAAAACTAGCTGTACATTGTATTAGACATTTGATCGTAAAGTGAATAATTCCTGCTGCATTCTTAAGCACACTCCTGAATACGAATTAGCCACAATCATGTGCTAATCAGGTTAATTTGGATTACAGTCTCTCTGTATTTCTCTATGGTGGTAAAACAATTCCCCCTAAGGTTATCATGAAGTTTGACTCCCTACTTCACCCTTATAAAGCACTGTGAGCAGCAAATTAGCTTATTTAGTTTTAACAAAAAGGATACCTATATGGGAAAAAAGTGTGACAGAAAAACTATATATTGTATATGTATATAGTAAATAAATAGTACATTTGTGTTCACATTTGAACGTCTAAAACAAGTTAAAAAATGTGTTCCCTGCTCAGAATTCCAAGAAATACAGTCATTACACTGCATTTTGGGAACCTGGGCAGGGACATGCAAATGTGCCCACAAAGGCTTTGCTCTTGTGATCCATTAACATTTTAAGCATTGGTTCTTTAAGCATATGCCTGCTGTAGTACACAACTTTGAGCAAAGTGCCGGATGGAGTATACACAATCCAGGAATCCTACCCACGTACAGCTATTTTAAGGTTACTGCCTTTCATCAGCATGCGTCTAGTTTGTGTAGTAGATTTTTTGAGGGGTAGTCTACTACAACAATCTGTGGCATAGTGATATACATAATAATTCCCTATTTGACTATTTAATAATAGTCTATTGTTTATCTCAGAATGTCAGTACTATAGGCACTCTACTGTTTGTACTAGCTCTGGTGTTGTTGTTCAGTCTTGTCCAACTCTCCATGACACTATGGACCACAGCACGCCAGACACATTTTGGTATTTTTTCAAGCAAAAAATTTTGCATACACTACTGATTCTCCACTATCAGATGCATTCATAATCCATGAAACTTTTAGAGTTAACAAGGCTGTATTACTACAGAGGCTATTTTAGTAGACATCATTCTGTTTTATCATCCAGTTCTCCTTGTGTACACCACATTCTGTTTTATCATCCAGTTCTCCTTGTGTACACCACATTCTGTTTTATCATCCAGTTCTCCTTATGTACACCACATTCTGGCTTTGCACAAGACCACTGATTGCTTCCACTTGACTCTAAGATTTACTCTTCTATCTTTTTTGAGAATGAGTTCTCAGTTTTGATAGCTACAGAATATTATACATAACCCGAAAACAATCTCTTCAGTAGAAGCATATACATGTTCTAATAAATATATATGAACATTTTTCTTATTCCGCTCCTGGCTTGTAGTCACAACCTTAACCGGTTATTATTATTATTTTATTTTCTAAGTAAAATGATTGTCTATTTAGGAGTCTGGTACATTTTCCATTTGCTTTGTAGCAATGTTTGTAAAGTTACATTTTCTCAGAAAGCCCATCAATACAAAACTTATTTCCCAGTATTTTTCTGTGTGCAATGCTAAAAAAACATATTATTAAAAAAAACAATAAATGTTCTTTGTAGGAATGAAATGCATTACTGTATAAAAATTATTTTAAAGATGCATAATTTTAGTTCATGCATATTAAATCCAATATTCCTCCAAATGCATAAAAAACATAAGAAATTATTTTCCTTGATCTGACTGAAATCTTAAAAATATATTGGGGTTTTGTTCTTAAAAATGTAAGCATTTGCTATAGTTGATTCCATTTTATTTAATTACTAATTATATGATAAAACAGTGGGTGCAGATATCCTTGTAGTATTATGTTTCCTGGCACATAACAATTCTCAGCTTGAGGTAGGATAAACCATTTGTAAAAATCAGAAAAATACATGCTAATCGAGTGCTATATTTTATGGCACTGCCGTAAATCATCATCTGCAGGAGTTTTTTCACCCAATTTATACACTAATCTAAATATTTTGCTCTCCCAGATTAGAGCACTCAGCCCACAGCCGTAAATCCTGCCTTAGACGCAACAGATTTCTGTGCAGGGAGAAGCCAAACCAAGCTTTACAGATGAGACACGGCTCTAGGAGCCAAAAGGAAATGGGAATGTCATGACTATTATAATGAGTGAGAAGTGCCGTAATAAGTGCTGTAAACTGCTGCAGCAAGGAACCATTATATATATATATATATATATATATATATATAAATACATTTTTCTTTTTTTAAGACTACATTTTGATATTAAAAAGATGTTACAATTGTATTTATAGCTTCAATAGATACATTTATTTTATGTTTATTTTGTGTTTAAATATTATCTATATTTTTATATATATATATATATATATATATATATATATATATATATATATAGACAATGCATTAGAGCATATGTTGCTAGGCAATGTGGTTTTGTGAAGTGGACTAACTCTTTGAATACCGGGAAGTGTGTTACCCTTGATGTGGTATAATAAAACCGGCTTAAGGATAATTTTAATTACAGATATGTAGATATAGGACTGTTAAGTGTAAAAAACTTTTGAAATTTTATAATTTTTCAGTGTTTTTTTTAAATCTATAATGTGACTTTAACTGCTGCAGCGGGACTTAGCAAAGGTTATAAAACCACTTCCGAGTGTTCTTTGGTACACATTACATTTTCTTCCCCTTTTTAGCAGTTAGGTCTAGCCCTATTCTGCAAGTGATCTGTAAAGTCTTATTAGCATAGGGTTTGGGTGAAAGTCTCCTGCAGTAACTCGTAATTTATTATCAGGCCAAGAATCAGTAAAAAAGGAGTGCTGTAAATGTCAGTTCTGGCTTGCCGCAGTCACTCGTAGCAGTTCTATTGCAATTTTTACTGGAGGGTTGATTAACATTTTCGGTGCTACTACGGCACTTGAAATTGCGTCTATTCTCTATTATATGTGTGTATTAAGAAAGACCAAAAGTGTGCGAGAGAGGCTGAAGAATGACTGCTGTGTCTGTAGAGAAAGGCCAGGAGTGCATCTGTTCTGCAATATGGGCCTCATTCTATTATCGGCCGTAAATCGGCCGTAAGGCTGCGATTCCTTGCGAGGGTTCAGTTAACTCGCGATTCTATTATACGGCCCCGCAAGGATCTCCTTTTACGGCCGGCCGCATATCTTGGAACCGGCCGTAATCTGTGAAATATAAAAACGCAAAAATAAATTCAAGCCTGCACTGTACAGCTCTGTAAATGCTAGGGATCATATTGGGGGACATGAGGATTAAAAGGAACCCACTCTCAAGCTTGCACATCTGCCCAAACCCGAGTTCAAATTAACTGTTTATTTGCCGGCTGCGGCGTGGGCGGGTCTGAAGTGCTCCAAGCACTCTGGACTTTTTACATGGATATTTTACGGATATTAAAAATTAAATATTTTACGGATTTGAGTACAGGATAATTATGTGCTATTTTTTCTAACACCTAAAATCCCTTTATAGTCTTCTCAAAGTGCAGGATGGCTTTATTTGAGCTATTTTATGTGCTTAATTGGTGCTAGCGAGACCTTTTTCCTGCAAGTAACTGCGGCTCGCTTTTAGCCTTGCAGAGAGGTTTCCCGGAGCAATTGAATTGCAAATCTCTTGCGGCCGTTTAAGATCAAAGGCTTTCCTCCGGCGCGAGCGGCCGCAAGAGATAGCAAGGCACCGGACGCAAGCCTGCCGGAATCCCCGGCCGTAAGGGAATAGAATAGCCGAATAGCTTGCGGCCGGTCCTTGCGGCCCCGCAACGGCTGCGGCCGATAATAGAATGAGGCCCTATATATGTATAGAGAGTGACCAAAAGAGTGCCTGTTCTGCAGTATATGTGTATATGTGTATAGAGGGAGGGGCCAGGGATGGCTATTCTGCAATATATGTGTGCATAGAGTCTTTATTGACTTTGCACACAAGCACTCTGCAATTTTATCCCACTGTTTATCCCTCCTGTGTCCAGCTCTCTGTAGGTCACTCCACACTTTACTCATGGGATTGAGGTCTGAGCTCTGACTGGAACATTCCAAAACGTTGATCTTCCTTGTGTGAAGCCATTCATTGGTTAACTTGGATGCGTTCTTTGGGTCATTATTATGTAGGAAGGTGACATTCCTCTCCATCTTCAGCTTTCTGATGGAGGGCAGTAGGGTTTATGACAAAATATCTTGATATTTGGAGCTATTCCTTACTCCATCTATCTGGTCTAGAACCCTTGTCCAAGCCACCACCATACTATACTTTAAATATCTAATACTTCAAAGTATTTATGGTGTTCTTTGGATAATGAGCTTGTTGTCTTTGCACTAAACTAGGCCCAAAAGTTAAATTTTTGTCTCATCAGACCATAAGACATTTTCCCACATAGTTTGGCGTGACTCAACGTACATTTTTTACAGAACTGATATGGGCATCAATGTTCTTTTTTGTGAGAAATGGCTATCATCTTGTCACCCTATACCATAGCCCAGTCATACAGGAATACAGGAGATTGTTGGCAAATAAAAGGAGTGACCTGTACTTGCCAGAATCTCCTGCAGCTCCTTTAATGTTACTGTAGGCCTCTTGATAGACGCTCAGATTCATTTTTCCTTGTCCTGTCATCAACTTTCAAAGGTCGTCCTGATCTTGGCAATGTCCTTGTGTGCCACATTTTCTCCACTTATTGACGAGTCTTCAAATTGTTCTATGATACATCCAACGCATTTTGATATTTTTTATAAACCTCTTCTGATTGATACCTTTCAACAATATGATCATGTAGTTGTTTTGTTAGCTCCTTGAGGACCATGGCTGTTCCAATAGGATGCAACCATGAAAGTTTAAAGGAAATCCTAAAGGTAGAGCTGAATCACTTTCATTGATGGCAGGTGATTGGTCAACTCTGAGCACAGCTACAGCCTCCATTATAACAGGGTGTGTGCACACTAATCCAACCAGTTTTTTTTTTTTATGTATTTCTCCTAAAAATGATCTGTTTTTCTCGATTTTTTTTGGTTGCAAGGCCATACAAAATGTGATAATTTATCTTGATTTCTTGTTTTACATCACAAAATCCGGCAATTCAATAAGAGCACCGGCAATTCAATAAGAGTATGTAGACTTTTTATATTTACTGTATAACACTTTTGCTACTCAGTCATATTTGTCAATTTCATATAGCGTGAAGAGTAAAAATTACTATTTAAAATAAAAAGTTTTGGTAGAACTTGAACCCAGGTCTGCCACTTTCACAGCCGAGTTCCTTGGACTGTATATCTATATATTTTTTACTGGGTGAAAAAGAACAATATATTTAAGCTAAAAAAGAGAAAGAAATAGAGAAAGCGGGAGAATGGGAAAATGAAAAAGAGAGGAAGGGGAAAAATGATAAAGAGAGAGGAAAATAGTGATTAAGAGAGGGAGAGGGAAAAGGTCAAAAAGAGAGGTAGAGGGAAAAGGTGAAAAAGAGAGGTAGAGGGAAAAGGTGAAAAAGAGAGGTAGAGGGAAAAGGTGATATAGAGTGAGGGGGAAATGTGATAAAGAGAGGTAGAGGGAAAAGGTGAAAAAGAAAGGTAGGGAAAAGTGATAAAGATAGGTAGAGGGGAAAGGTGATATAGAGTGAGGGGGAAATGTGATAAAGAGCAGTAAAGGGGAAAGGTGATAGAGGGAGAGGGAAAAGGTGATAAAGCGTGGTAGAGGGGAAAGGTGATATAGAGGGAGAAGCAAAAATGATAAAGAAAGGTAGGAGAAAAGGTCATATAGAGGGAGAGGGAAAAGGTGATAAAGAGAGGGAGAGGGGGGGAAAGTGATAAAGAGAGGTAGAGGGGAAAGGTGATATAGAGGGAGAGGTAAAAGTGATAAAGAGCGGTAGAGGGCAAAGGTGATATAGAGGGAGAAGTGATAAAGAGCGTTAGATGGGAAAGATGATATAAAGGGAGAGGGAAAAGTGATAAAGAGCAGTAGAGGAGAAAGGTGATATAGAGGGAGAGGGAAAACTGATAAAGAGCAGTAAAGGGGAAAGGTGATAGTGGGAGAGGGAAAAGTGATAAAGAGCGGTAGAGGGGAAAGGTGATATAGGGGAGAGGGGAAAGCGATACAGGTAGAGAGGAAAAGTGGTAAAAAGAGTGAGAGGGAAATCGTGAAAAGGAAAGGTTGGGGAAAAACTGATATAGAGGGATAAGGAAAAAAGTGATAAAGTGAGGTAGAGGGAAAAGGTGATATAGAGGGAGAGGGAAAAGTGATAAAAAGAAGTAGAGGGAAAAAGTTATATAGAGGGAGAGGGAAAGGTGATAAAGAGAGGTAGAGGGAAAAAGTGATATAGAGGGAGAGGGAAAGTGATAAAGAGAGGTAGAGGGAAAAAGTTATATAGAGGGAGAGGGAAAGGTGATAAAGAGAGGTAGAGGGAAAAAGTGATATAGAGGGAGAGGGAAAGTGATAAAGAGAAGTAGAGGGAAAAAGTGATATAGAGGGAGAGGGAAAAGTGATAAAAAGAAGTAGAGGGAAAAAGTTATATAGAGGGAGAGGGAAAGGTGATAAAGAGAGGTAGAGGGAAAAAGTGATATAGAGGGAAAGTGATAAAGAGAAGTAGAGGGAAAAAGTGATATAGAGGGAGAGGGAAAGGTGATAAAGAGAGGTAGAGGGAAAAAGTGATATAGAGGGATAAGGAAAAAAGTGATAAAGTGAGGTAGAGGGGAAAGGTGATATAGAGGGAGAGGGAAAAGTGATAAAAAGTGGTAGGGAGAAAGGGAAAAGTGATTAAGAGCGGTACAGGGAAAAAGTGATATAGAGGGAGAGGGAAAAGTGATAAAAAGAAGTAGAGGGAAAAAGTGATATAGAGGGAGAGGGAAAAGTGATAAAACGAAGTAGAGGGAAAAAGTGATATAGAGGGAGAGGGAAAGTGATAAAGAGAGGTAGAGGGAAAAAGTGATATAGAGGGAGAGGGAAAAGTGATAAAAAGAAGTAGAGGGAAAAAGTGATATAGAGGGAGAGGGAAAGTGATAAAGAGAGGTAGAGGGAAAAAGTGATATAGAGGGAGAGGGAAAGTGATAAAGAGAGGTAGAGGGAAAAAGTGATATAGAGGGAGAGGGAAAAGTGATAAAAAGAAGCAGAGGGAAAAAGTTATATAGAGGGAGAGGGAAAGGTGATAAAGAGAGGTAGAGGGAAAAAGTGATATAGAGGGAAAGTGATAAAGAGAAGTAGAGGGAAAAAGTGATATAGAGGGAGAGGGAAAGGTCATAAAGAGAGGTAGAGGGAAAAAGTGATATAGAGGGATAAGGAAAAAAGTGATAAAGTGAGGTAGAGGGGAAAGGTGATATAGAGGGAGAGGGAAAAGTGATAAAAAGTGGTAGGGAGAAAGGGAAAAGTGATTAAGAGCGGTACAGGGAAAAAGTGATATAGAGGGAGAGGGAAAAGTGATAAAAAGAAGTAGAGGGAAAAAGTGATATAGAGGGAGATGGAAAGTGATAAAGAGAGGTAGAGGGAAAAAGTGATATAGAGGGAGAGGGAAAGTGATAAAGAGAGGTAGAGGGAAAAAGTGATATAGAGGGAGAGGGAAAATGATAAAGAGAAGTAGAGGGAAAAAGTGATATAGAGGGAGAGGGAAAGGTGATAAAGAGAGGTAGAGGGAAAAAGTGATATAGAGGGAGAGGGAAAGTGATAAAGAGAAGTAGAGGGAAAAAGTGATATAGAGGGAGAGGGAAAGGTGATAAAGAGCGGTACAGGGAAAAAGTGATATAGAGGGAGAGGGAAAAGTGATAAAAAGAAGTAGAGGGAAAAAGTTATATAGAGGGAGAGGGAAAAGTGATAAAAAGTGGTAGGGAGAAAGGGAAAAGTGATTAAGAGTGGTACAGGGAAAAAGTGATATAGAGGGAGAGGGAAAGTGATAAAGAGAGGTAGAGGGAAAAAGTGATATAGAGGGAGAGGGAAAGTGATAAAGAGAGGTAGAGGGAAAAAGTGATATAGAGGGAGAGGGAAAGTGATAAAGAGAGGTAGAGGGAAAAAGTGATATAGAGGGAGAGGGAAAGTGATAAAGAGAGGTAGAGGGAAAAAGTGATATAGAGGGAGAGGGAAAAGTGATAAAAAGAAGTAGAGGGAAAAAGTTATATAGAGGGAGAGGGAAAGGTGATAAAGAGAGGTAGAGGGAAAAAGTGATATAGAGGGAAAGTGATAAAGAGAAGTAGAGGGAAAAAGTGATATAGAGGGAGAGGGAAAGGTGATAAAGAGAGGTAGAGGGAAAAAGTGATATAGAGGGATAAGGAAAAAAGTGATAAAGTGAGGTAGAGGGGAAAGGTGATATAGAGGGAGAGGGAAAAGTGATAAAAAGTGGTAGAGGGAAAAAGTGATATAGAGGGAGAGGGAAAGTGATAAAGAGAGGTAGAGGGAAAAAGTGATATAGAGGGAGAGGGAAAGGTGATAAAGAGCGGTACAGGGAAAAAGTGATATAGAGGGAGAGGGAAAGGTGATAACGAGAGGTAGAGGGAAAAAGTGATATAGAGGGAGAGGAAAAAGTGATAAAGAGAGGTAGAGGGGAAAGGTGATATAGGGGAGAGGGGAAAGAGTGAGAGGGAAATGTTGAAAAGGAAAGGTTGGGGAAAAACTGATATAGAGGGATAAGGAAAAAAGTGATATAGAGGGAGAGGGAAAAGCAATAAGGAGAGGTAGAGGGCAAACAGTTATATAGGGGGAGAGAGAAATGTGGGGGAAAAAGGAGAAAGAAATAGAGATCATGAGAAGTAGAGAAAACAAGACAGAAAAAAATACACAGGGAGAAAGAAAGGAAATTAGGAGTTACAGAAGAGAGAAAGGGATTATTAGAGAGACGATGTGAGAGAGAGAGAGAGAACAAATAATGAATGATAAGAAAAAGATGTGGATGGAAGGTGAAAAAAATAGAGAATGAACGAGAGGGAGTGAAGTAGTGAGAGAGTGAGATATCTGGAGAGTTTGTGAGTGGAGGAGCGGAGATAGTTATCATTTGCAAACTAAGAAGCAAGAAGAATGCAACTAGTTAAATATAGCAACAACGCTTGAGTGCTAGAGAGTACTAATTATTTCTCTAATTGCTAACTCTCTGGCATCATAACATTTCACTGATTTCCCATGTGTGCAGATAAGTATGTCATGGAAACAAATGGTTATCACAGTCTGACATCTACTGGTGATGACTGGTATTGCAGCCGCTGAAATATTACTAAACAATTTAACCACTATATAATATATCTAATAGTTTAAAATAAAGAAAACACTACAGAAATATAGCAAATTCTATTCACTCTATTAGATGTCCAGGTGATGGCAGCATATCTGCCCATACTTTGCCTGCAGTGGTCACTAAAAGGAATACAACAGAAAAAGACAGCATCCTGGGCAGATCCCCTCTCACTTCCTGAACACTCAAATGCATGTTTCATAACCTATATTGATTATTTTCTTAATTACTGATTTTACTGCTATTTATCTGTTAAATAAACAAATGAAACCCTACTGTAGGAGCACTTTAGAGACTAAGAATTGGCATGCAGCTACTTAGTTATGTTATATACACTATATCACAAGTCATACTGCTTTTTGTTCTCTTGATTAGCAAGTATAGTACCAAACAAATGTAACTTAAGTGGGGTATTCCAGCCTTTTCAAATGAGGGGCCAGATTAAATATTTATTTTATACATGAATTGCTGATAAGCAACGTGCATAAATAGTACAAATTTAAAGAAAATAAAGAGCTATAGAGATAGCACATCTTGGCTTGCATGCTGTTCCTGTAACCCATCTGTCCCCACTCCAATCCATAATGAACGCCTACGGTAGGCTCATCACCATACACAACGCTTAGCGCCTCTCTGTCAATCTCTCCACTGGCTCCTAATAGCCAACAGAATAAAATGTAAAAACCTGACCCTAACATAAAGAGAGCTTAAAAGCGGTGCACCCCCTTATTTATACCTCTGCTCTTGTCTCAAAATACTCCCTAAACCGCCCTCTTCTCTCTGTTAATGAGCTTCTTTCCTCCTTCCTAGTTAACTTCTCTCACTTCCGACTTCAGGACTTTTCTCAAGCTGAACCTACACTGTGGAACTTCTCTCCCCACCTAAATGGGTTACTCTCTTCTTTACGTCTGAGTATATGGCCTGTTGATAAGCTTTATAATGGACAAAATGTGTGATAGAATTACATAAGTAAATCCAGCCTTTAAATATCCAACTTTTATGTGCACTTATACTTTACTGCATCTTTATTTAATTGTATGAACTGCTTGTTTGAGCTTGTTTGTAGAAGCAAATCAGCAGATACAAAAGGTAACATAACATATATTGGGTAAAAAAAATTCCCCTTTTTGAAATGTTTGTCCATTATCATGTTCAGTTCAGAGCAACAGTGGATGTCAACTTGATTTTAATGGTATTTGGAGATACATGGGTTCCAATAACTCATTGTTGAAAATCAGTGCTCTTGGGGTAGTAAATTTAATCTACTATGTTTCGACCAACCATTTTATCCATAAAATTCAAAACATTCGCAATGAACTCTCCTCTCATAGTGGCTCACACACTCTACCCTCTCAACTAACCAACAACACCCAGTCTTCTCCCTTCCCCAATCCCACAGCCACCATGAACTGCTTTGACCCGGCTACAGAGGACGAAGTCTCCAGCCTGCTATCATCCGCTCACCTTACTACCTGTCCTCTAGATCCTATTCCATCTCAGCTCATCCCTCCCCTCTCAACCACACTAATCCTAGCTCTCACACGCCTCTTCAACCTTTCCATAAATACTGGCAGGTACCATCTTCTCTATAACATGCCATAATTACACCCATCCTCAAAAAACCCTAATCTGACACTGATGTTTTATCTAACTATCGCCCTATCTCTGTACTTCCCCTGGCTTCTAAACTGCTGGAGAGGCTCGTCTATAACCGTCTTACCAGCTTTATTTCCTCGAACTCCCTTCGGGACACCTTCCAATCCGGCTTCTGGCCCAACACTCCACTGAGACAGCTATCAGTAAAGTCACTAATGACCTGCTCACCGCCAAGTCAAAAGGTAACTTTTCCATTCTATTTCTTCTAGATCTCTCTGCTGCCTTTGACACTGTCGACCATCCACTTCTACTTCATATCCTCTCCTCCCTTGGTATTCAAGACTCTGCTCTCTTGTGGTCCTCATCATACCTAAAAAATCAATCATTCATTATCTCCTTCTCTGACACCTCTTCTGTTGGCGTACCCCAAGGTTCAGTCCCAGGCCCCCTCCTCTTCTACACCAACACACCCTCACTTGGTACCCTAATACACTCTTTGGGCTTCAGTATCATCTCTATGCAGATGACACTCAAATCTACCTCTCAGCGCCAGATCTATCCCCCTCTCTTCTAACGCACGTCTCCAACTGCCTATCTAGTATATCCTCTTGGATGTCCACCAACCATCTCAAACTCAACATGTCTAAGGCTGAACTCCTAATCTTCCCTCCCTCTACCACAGCATCAATTCCTCACATCTCTCTCACTGTCAACAGCGACATCATCCTTCAGGACTTTTCTCTTGCTGCCCCTATTCTCTGGAACTCCTTGCCTCGCTCCAGATTGTCCTAAAAAATGTTGCTTACTAACCCAATACACACAAACTATAAGAAAGAAGATCGCCACAAACAGTCACACCAGAACATCTCCAATGTAAGCTTCATGTCAGGGGTGGATCTACTGCTCTGAAGTGCCTGAAAGTTCGAGGACCAAAAAGGTCCCCAGTTCTCTAATTAACCAAATCCATCTTAAATAAGAAATAATGTGAAGAAAGTGTTGGGACCTCAATTTATTTTGCTGTGGGGTCCACCATGGATTTGTGCCTACTCTACTACAGGTATGTCATATCCTTGTTGGAATAAGGATCAACTGTTTTTCATAGTCTTAGTAGTACTAACAAATCATTAACATCACAAAGTTACAAGCATAAACGTCTACACACTTTAGAACAATGCCAGTATGATACAAATAAACATGGTGTTCAATCAGTTTAGAGCCAATGGCCATATCCAGTCTACTAGGAAATGAAGCCTGGAATCTTACCTTGATGGGGGATATATGTGATTGCATCACATATCCATGGACATTTTCTATTTGCGAGAGGTTCTTTTCTGACACATGGACAAGCTCAGGACCCTTCACATCGTGGGTTAGTCGAGGTAATGAATGGTCATGTGGAGGGGTATCCTCATCTTGATAGCGGTATTTCTAGAATAGAAGAATTGGACAAAAATAAATAATTATTTCCAACTTCATTATCTGTAATTGGTAGAAAATGTTATGCTACAAATTAACTGGCAACTATATGTAACTAGCGACTTGCCCGTCAAAAATGACAGGGCAATAAAATTGTAAGGCAGGTAATGCTGTTTGCCCCAGACAGTAAGTGTTTTGGTCGGCTGAGATCCTTCGGCGCTCATTGCAAGCCTGGCGCTGAGCGCCTTTGGCGCTCATTGTGTGGCTGGCAACGATCGTGTACTGTCGTGTATTTTAAAGGGTTGTATATGTGTATGTTTTAATGATAATTATTGTAATTAAAATATGCAACAAGCAATGGTCTGGAGAGCAATGTGAGCAGTGTGTAGTGTAAATAGGCTGCGTGCCCAAGGGGAAGCCGTCAATGTAGCTGGGTACTTACCCATTCTGTAAGGTAGTGTTGTAAAATGGCGCAGAATGTGTATGTGGTATGCGGGTTTGGATGATTTAGCGTCCTTGTTAATGGTGTATGTTGTAGGTCGTACAGGTTTTAGTAAAAGTCGTATGTGCCTGGCGGCTTAGGTTTTTTTTTCAGCGACCATTTTTTCTCTCGCTAAAGGGAGTATGGAGTGTCTAAACTTTTTTAATTCTACTGAAATGGATGTGTAACCTGTCTTGCAGACGTCCTGGGTGACCGCCATGCTGTGGGTATTATTTTTGTTTGTTATTTGTGTGTATTTAGTGTATTTTTAATGTTTTTGGCTGTGCGCGGGTTCTCCGTTAAGGTTGTATGTTTGCGAGTCCGTAATGTATTTTTCTAAGTCCCGCGGCTCGTATGTATTTTTCTGTAAGTCCGCAATTTTTTTTTTTGTCAGTCCAACGGCTCGTATTTTTTGTATAAGTCCATATTTAGTCATTGGGTGTTTTGTCAGCATTTGCGGTGTGCAATGAGTCTTGGGCTCATTGCAGCCGATGTGGGAGCCTCCACCTCCGCAAATGCGGTGCGAAAGTGGTACAGGGTCGTAGGCATGAGAGCCTATGACACTCATCTCCACCAGCTCAAGTAGCACCTTCAGCGCTTCTTGCCTGGCCGCAACCGCTTCGCCAGGGCCGCAGCGTTAGCAACGGGTTTTGCCAAGCCCACATGCTGACAACTATATATGTAATGATCTTGGCTGAGTTGTGACCCACACACAGCAAATATACATTAAGTAAATTAACAAAATCTCCAAGTAGCACCATGTTTTGGCCCATTGCTTTGTCTATTGGAAAACATTTGACGTAAATGAGTTACTGTATTATTATTATTATTATTATTATTATGATATCGCTATACAATGGTGGTCCTTTCACATTATCTAGCCGTACAGAGTCTGAACACTGCAGCCAAAAAATAATTTCACCCTCCTACATGGCGCATAAGGCGTGCCGACAGAAGAAGCCTTGATCTAGGAGAGGCGCGCCCGATGCCCCCAAGGACCGAGTGCCTGCGATAAAACATAGCGATGGCCTTGCTGTTGATTCAGCGTCGCCGAGTTGTACCACGTCGGAGGGGGGAATAATGTTTTGCCTGCACTATTTCTTTTTCACAACCGCAGTGTTCAGACTCTGTGTGGCTAGATAATAGACAAGATCCGCAAAAGTTAAATACAAAGCAAAAACAATATAAACAAAATGCAAAAGAATGGAGGGCCCTGTTATTGAGCTTAAAAATCAATCTTTCACAGAGCTTTCCCCAAAGCACCGACACACGTTTGAAAACTCACAAACTTACAAGCTAAAGGGTTTGGGTGTGATATGCATATTAAGGCTGGAGGTGATAAGCTTCTTTAAACTATTTTCTTGAAATATATCAAAACAAAGTAGGAGAAAATAGCCCCTTGTGTCTCAAATTATTTATTTTACTCTAAGGATCACTTATTTTTTTTACAAATGCATGATATACATTTTTAGACAACAGTGTTCATATGGTCAATAGGTTTTCATTTGTTTATAAGCTAAATTAAGTGGTGGTTAATAGCCCTTACACAAAATATAGCACAATTTAGGTATTAGCCCCACACCGATGAAATACATTTAAGATTGAAACAGTTGTCTGTGGATAGGTCTAATAACTCCTGCACAATCAATCCTGTGCCACGCTTTAAAGCTGTGTAATACAGTGATCATATGCCTAAAAGGGGGCATGTTTAAATTGGCATTGGATTACAGAAGGAAAATACATGGTGGGCTCATTTGCATGTCCCTGCCCAGTTTCCCAGAATGCAGTGTAATAATTGTATTTCTCAGAATGCTGAGCAGGAAATAATTTTTAACTTATTTTTAGACTTTCAAAGCATGGAGAAAAATTTATTATTTATGTGTTTATTTAGATGAATAATCAGAGTATTGCAGTATGTAGCGATATCTTTTTATTGGACAAATATTATAGCAGAGATTGGCTGGTTTCTCCATTGTAAAAGCCCTTTATTTAGTAACAGTGATGCAAAAAAAAAAAATACAGTATTTGAAGAAAATAATTAAATGGAGCTTTGACTGTGACAGTTACTTTTCCTATTTTCTTCAGAAACACTTATCACCTTACTTACAGAAGTCTTATATCAATAAAAGGCTGGTGCTAAAACTTTTCCACGTATATCTGAACATCTATAAGTGAACTATTGTGTTTAGGTGAAACTTCATATCTCCTCACTTTCCACACGCCTTTCTTTGCTTTTCCTTACCCCCACTGATAATTATATTATATTATTGTAGCGCTATACGACCAAGACAAAAACAATAGCAATATTAACATGTTGGAAAGGATGGAGGGCCCTGTCTTTAGAATCCAGTGTCCAAAGTGTTTTTCCCAAAGCACCTTACAAGATTGGAAACTCACAAACTTACAATCTAAAGGATGTAGACTTCATTTATGATTTGAGATATCAGATATTGAGTATGGCTCCACTAAACTCACAATCCACTCTGCAGGTTATATAATCAAAATTTTCACTAAATTAACAAAAAAAACTACAACAAAAAACTTTTTTAAAGATCTATAAACCACTAATAGTTTTTAAATATCTGCACCAGTGATGGGCAACTTGGTCCTACAAGGGTCGTCAACAGTCTAGGATTTCAGCATCAGCAAGCTGGATCATTCAGAATGAGTAACTCACAAGTGATACAGCAGAACCTGAATACACAACCAGAGAGCTCCCGAAGTTGAAGGCCCCAAAAGGGCTGAGTTGCCCACCACTTATCTATACTGCGCAGAAGGAGCTGGGCAATCCACCATGAGCTGTAGGTGGATAGAAAATGCTTGCAAGTCTATTTACATCTTTTGTTAATGAAAACTTATTGTTTATAATTACTGATTAGCCTTGGGTCCATTGTCCTGAGAGCAGTTGTTTGCACAAATAAGACTAGGTATGTTTCTAAGGTGTATTATTTTACATAAGACTGAACAACTATGGACTAATGACTCAAGGGCTTGTCAATAATTGATGACTGACAGCTCAAAATGACCAAGTTCAGTGTTCAGTGTATGAAAATGGACTTTTAAATAACATTCAAATGATGAAGTATTTGTTTGTTATTAGTAGTAGAGCTAGTGAATTGAGGGTCCCACTGCAAAATAATTAAAAATAACCTCTCTTTCTCAAGTCAAAAAGCAATACTGAAAGACCTATCTGCTAACAAACTACTTGTAACCATGGATGTCGAATCCCTTTACAGCAACATCCCACAAAAAGATGGCACTGAGGCATACATAAGGTTTCTCTCTACACACATTCAGAACCACAAATATAATCCTGATACAATTGTCAAAATACTAGAATATATCCGGACAACTTCACCTTCAACATGTTTAACTACGTATAAAGGGGACCACAATAGTACCAAAAATGGCACCACAATATGCTAACCTATTTATGGCTGACCTAGAACAGAGATTCCTGTCCACATATGTCCACAAACCCTACAGATACTAACGTTACATAGACGATCTGTTCATTATATGGACAGAAGGGAAACAAACTCAAAGACTTCCACAATCCGTTCAATACCTTCCACCCATCCATTACACTTAAAATGGATTACTCTGCAGAACTGGTGAACATACTGGACACTACCATATCCATCACCAATGGCACTCTCCACTCATCTATATATAGGAAACCCACATCTCTAGCTTCTATCCCTCACATACTAAAAAAGGATTAATTCATAGTCAAGCCCTCAGATATCATTGCATATACTCAAACATTGAGGACCGTGATAAACACTTAAAAACACTGACTCCAGGCAGAAGGGTTAAAAACCTGGTGTTATGACGCAGAAAGTAACCTCTGCCATCAGAACACCCCAGGAACACCTGTTGCGTTGCAATACACAACTAAAGAACAACTTCACGTACACCACTGGTCAACACATACCACCCGGCTCTAGAAGGAATATGCAAAATATTTACTAACAGAGGACACAGCATTGAAACATATATTCCTCATTCTTGCATTTACACAGCCACCGAATCTGAGACAAACATTGGTGAACAGAAGATTGGCCAATGAAGAGCATAACAGAGAAAATGGCACCAAACCCTGCAAACTATGTCAGCACATCTGCAAAGAGGACACAGCCACACACATCAACAAGAGCTATAACATCAGAGGTGCATATTCATGTACATCATCCAATGTAGTCTATGTGAAACAGGACTGTTACACTGGGAAACCAGCCAGAAACTACATCCTTTGGATTCCTTATCTTTTTCAGTTAGTTTTCAGGTTTCCTGATTCAGTTCTGCCACTAATTTGTTTTCCCAATATTTGATGTAGTCATCTAAAACAGATCATACAAATATTGAAAGGAAATGCAGCTTCTGGAAAAAATAGCTCCCAGCTAATCTACATAAAATATGTGTCCAGGGCAGGGACTGATATAAATGTATTAACCTAAAAAAGCACAGAAACAAAATTGATGTGTAAAATCTAATTTTAATAGTCACTAAATTGTTTTGGTTTTGGTTTTACACATCCTTTAGGTTTTTATGAATGTAAAAGATAGAATGTTTTGTTCTCAGCCTGATACCACTATTCCATTCATTGTTAGGTTTCTGGTCTGGCTATTGGTTTAGGATGTGAATATTTTAACCAGATAAAGACAGTCTTCCAAAACTGATCAGCTACACTAAAGGAAGTAAAGTCATTCAACGTGACTATCTCTTAAAAAAACAGATTTTCCATTTCTAGAACATTTCTTTATGGAATCAGTTTATGATAATCTTCCAAGTAAGATTGTAAGTAGCTTTAGATTGTAAGTAGCGAGTTTCCAGTCTTGTAGGGTGCTTTGGGATAAAGCACTTTCTGCTAAGATTCTAAGCTCAAAACAGGGCCCTTCAACTTTGAATTTGTTAAACGTGTATTTCCCCTGTTCTTATCCCCTGTACAGCGCTACGGAATATGTTGGCTCGATACAAATAAAAGATAATAATAATAATAAGAGTCGCGCCATTAGATCTGGGCAGGGAATACCATGGCAATAACGTAGCTAACTCGCAGCTAAATCCTCAAAACGCAAGATGAGCACAGAGTTGTTCCATATTTAGAAGTTACCATTGCCATGATTTTATAAATATATATATATATATACATATATATATATATATATATATATATATATATATATATATATATATACAAAAAAGAGAAAAACACAGGTGGCTCCAGGTACCCAAAGATTTCAGGATGTAATATTTTTGATGTAAAATCTTTAATTGAAGGAATACCAGTAGGGCAATACCTAAGAATCAAAAGAAATTGCTCCAGTCAAATTCATTTTGAGATGGAAGCCAGTGAATTGCAACAACGCTTCAAGGAAAGGGGATATAAGAACAAACCCCTAAAAAGAGCATACCAAAGGGCCAAAGCAGTAGACAGAGATCTACTGTTGTTAAATAAAAACAAACAACATGATGAAGTGGTCAGATGCATAGGCACCTATAATGGGAAATGGCATGAAATCAGAAAAATATTCAATGACCATTGGAAGATTCTTCTGGGTGATGATGATCTAAGACCATTTCTAAGTAACCAGGCCCAAATTACTAGTAGAAGATCAACTAATTTGAGAGATATGCTATCTAGAAGCCATCTGGAAAATACTAAAACCAATACTTGGCTTAATAGAACGAAAGGCTGCTATAAATGTTTATCATGTAAAGCATGTAAGTATGTGAATACCACCAAAACATTCCCCTCAAAAGATGGAATTGAGAATTTTAAGATCCAGCATCTAATGACATGTAAAACTGTAGGGGTGATATATCTTATGATTTGCAAATGTGGGATGAAATACATAGGCAAAACCTGTAGAGAATTCAGGCGTAGAATATTAGAGCATATATACAGCATTACTAAAGAATATGACACTCCAGTGGCCAATCATGTAAATTCCCAACACAATGGCGATCTCAACAATATATCATTTATACTAGCCATTGACGGTATTAAAAATAATATCAGAAGAGGCAATGTTGATAAGGAATTAGTAAAGAAGGAGGCCTATTGGATTTTTACACTTAAGACTAAAAAACCTTGGGGTCTCAATGACGGTTTCACCTTTACCCCATTTATTTAAGGAATTTACCATTTTTGGATATAACCGGGTATTTATATGCTATGTACTATTATACATTTTGAATTTGGAATCAATATATTATATTGATATATTCCTCAATGATTATAACACATAGAGGCATATAAATAATACTTCCAATAATCCTATACAGAATAGTATATCCAACATGAGAAATAATAAATTAATATTAATAATAATTTTTATATAAACCTCTCTTGATGGTTAACCATGGATAATTATGCTATATACTGTTCATTATCAGGAGTTATGTATAATGGGCAATATTTCCAATAAGAACTTCAACTAATAATAAAATAAATATACCCATTATAACCCAATGTTAAGTGTCATATGCTGTGTTACATATAGAATATCTATTTTTTCTAATTCTACTATATTCCCAAGTATACTAATAAAGCCAATATATATGTCCAAGTGATTTTTAATTTATTCATCTCCATATAAACTTTTTTTTTTGCAAATATATCTTTTAAATGAGTTTAACGATTTATGTTTTAATATTTTGAGGTTGCTAAGGCAACCAAGGAGCATAAATAGCTCCTCTGACATTCTCCCCGTAACCCCTGATGAAATCCTCAGAAACGTGCGTCGGGTTGCACGTACAACGCTACCACGCCGACCTATGACGTCACACGTAGACGCATAGGCGACACGCGGGCAGTTGTTTGGAGCTGAGACGCTCTGCTATAATATAGACTCACCATCTACAACAAACGTTTCAACATTAGTATCCACACCAAACTATAATCGAATAATATATTAAAAAACGAGTATTAGAGTGTGGAAGAAACTAGGCTACTCAGCTCCATAGATTGTGTGGGGGCACAAACAATCAATATTATAATCATAATACAAGGCTTTACCTTCCAACATAGGACCTATATAATATACCTATATCCTCAGCAAGCACTAGCACTTTATTTATTGTATTTATCCTACAGCTTATTTATTTATCCAACTATATTGGCACTTATCACTTTAGATAGCAATACTAAAAAGTTGCAATATTGACAAGTGCAATTATCACTATTTTTACAAGCACTAGACACTTTACTTAAAAAGTGCAATATATATTACTGCAAACACATAGGCCTTAGACTTTGGACCTATGCTTCTGCTACTCATTTGTATTTCACTTCACTATATGCACTTTGCTTTTCACTATATATTATCACTCTAACAATGAGGATAGAAAATTCATACCTATGTACTGAATTTATAAGGAAGCCTATATAAACAATTTCTCATTCCCCCACAAATTGTATCTCGTCAGTATTTCAATATTTTAACAACAGATTATATCAATAAATGTTAAGTTTTATATTATCTTTCTTTCTACCCTATATTGTTAAACTGGGCAGAGGGTGTGCACTTACAGTCTAAAGGATACTTGTCCTGTTTTCTATATATATATATATATATATATATATATATATATATATATATATATATATACACCTCTCTTTTGCTGACAGTATGTTTTGTGTTAGCTATATATCCCTGATTTGATATTGCTGTATCATCCACACTTTATTTTCCTACATTCAGGTTTCTGGGCCTAAATGTAAAGTGGAAGGATGAATCTGCACAGACTCTCCATCAAAAAGCAAAATGAGGACAGTCGGACACAATTTCACCCAGAATAATCACTCCACCCAGAATCTCAAACTAAAAATACACAGAGGGAATTTCAAAACTATTCAACAGTAGAAAACGTTTGAATTGAAAATGATGAACTATTTTAATACAAAGGATACTGGGCTTGATATTGATTTAAGTTTCCTTTCCCACTATCAACATGTTTTATAATTCACATTCCACAGGCACCCCTGTTCAATTGCTGTGTTTCTAATCCACAAACTGAAATTCATGGCTATAAGTTATGACCCTGCTTTGCTCTTATCTAAACCTGTTCTACTACTGTTTACTATGCTGGTCTGCATGTCTCTTATCTCTGCCCAATGAATTCTTTTTTGCAATTTTTTTTCTGCCCAATGTTTTCTTCTCTATTTTTTTTAGTATTGCTTTCGATCTGATAAAGAGAGGTAATCTCTCGAAAACTCGTCGCTATATTATGAATCAATTTCATGTATCACTGTATACTGCAATACAAAAAATGACGGTCAATAAAATTTGAAGCCATGGCAATGCTGTTTGACACACAATGTTAAGCTTTGTATACTCTAAGGACTTTCTGCGCTCATTGCGAGCCTCTCCTTGCGTGTCCTTTGTCTAGTCTCTATATTTTTTAAAATACTAATTCATGAATTAATTGAATAATAAATTAATATAGTTTATAATTTAGTTCTAATTTAGTTCTAATTAATATATGTAACAATCAATAGCCTAATGTCCAGTTGGACTGTTGCTGGCCTGAGAAGATAGTGTTCCAACTGTGCATTAGAAATAGGCTGCGTGCGCGAGTGCAAACCGTTGGTTTATTTGTGTAAAGCGCTACTGTAGATGCGTAATGTTGTTAGTGGCAAGTTAGGATTGTAAAATAGCATTGTTTGTCTATGTGCTAAGCGGTTCGCGAGCATTTGCAGTCCTTTGTAATAGTGTATTTTGTACCTCGTACGTTCCTGGTGAAAGTGGTACATGGTTAGCCGTGTTTTGCGCGGTCCAGTGTCATGTAGCCTTGTTTTCATTTTGTTTGGCCGCCATTTTTTTTCTCGCTTAGCCGATTTTCGAGTGGCGAAACTCAGCAAAATTGACTTAAATTCACGTTCCACCTCACTCCCAAACGTCCTGTGCTGTGTGTGATGTTTTTTTAAGTGCTCCGAGTTAACAGCTCACCTCGCTTTGTGAGGCTCGCAAGCGATGAGCGCCTTCGCCTAAGCCGTACGCACCATGCAAAGTGTGACAACGTCTCGTAGTTCGACAATTATAATATGTGATATATATATGCACACACACCCAATGTGTACGTTGTATGAAGCTGCCTACAAGGCAAACTAATTATCTACCATTACCCCCTTTATATGAAGAAACCCCTTTTACCATAGGCTGCTGCCTGTAATAATATGCCCCTACCCAGTAATGGACCTTTCCTCTTATCTGACCCCCAGCTTCCACCATGGTGCACACACTAATTACTGTTACACACTATTACAAATCCTAAAAATTAACCGTAATCCTAAAGCCTAAGCCTAAAGCCTAACCCTTGTGCTAACGCTAAAATCAAAGCCTTACCCTAACTGTAAACCTAAAGCATAATTCCAAAGCCAAACCCTAACGCCTAAACCTAAAACTTAACCCTAAAGCCTATCACTAAAGCCAAGCACTAACACTAACCTTAAAGCAAAACCATAACGCCTAACCCTAAAGTCAAAGCCTACCCTAAAGCCGAACACGAAAGTCTAACAGTAACGCCAAAGCCTAACCCTAAAGCCTAACCCTAAAGATTCACCCTAAAGCTTCACCCTAAATCCTAACACTAATGCCTAACACTAACCCCAACCTTAATGCCTAATCCTAATGCCCAACCCTAACCTTAAAGCCAAAGCCTAACCCTAACCCTTATGCCACTGATAACTATGTTATTCTATTTGCATATAAAATAAAATTTGGCATCTCAAAAAAAATCCTCTCACCCTCAGTGTGCTAATTATTCCAATCAAAATATTTTTTTCCTTGGGGGTCCTGCCACACATTTGCATAAAAGGATCCAAATAAACAAGGTCAAGAAAGCAGCGAGTACATTACATTTGTTTTTTTTTAAACTCTAATCAGAAAGCAACTTGTTGTTGGGGTGACTATTGAGCAACTGACTAATTACAGGGCTGATTCAGTACATTGTACCTTTATGCTCATTATACTAAGTGATTTTAATAATCACCCAGGTATATCTTAATTATTTAATCTCATTTCATTTTGCACCGGTAGGTGGTAGGGCTCCTACAGTCTAATAAATGAAATAAAATGCCAAACCCCTGACCCATTAACACGTATAATAATGTTATTAATGGAGTCTTACAGAGTGTGTAATAACTAATTATAATAGCGCATCATGCATAATTAACATGTGGCTACAGAAAATAATTGCCAACAAATTATTCTGCAAGCATCAGAAATCAATGACTGTGCACTAGTCTTATTTAAGCCAACTTAATGGCAGTGTGGCTGGACTGTATACATAATTAATTTCCTCATTCTAATAGGTTAATTAAAGAGAATATTTGGTTCAAATTAGAGAGAAATTGTCTTTTTCAACAAACCAATTGCTGAAATATGTTTGTTTTTTTCCAGTAAAAATATCTTAAAGGGATAGGGAGTTTTACTATGTATATAAAATATCTCTGTATCTAATTACTATTAGATTTTTTGTATATGGTTAGAAATCAAAATGGTAGATCCCACAGCAGAATAATAGGATATACATGAAGTGAGTCTTATGGATATCTGAAATGCGCCATGCTGTGGCTATTATTCCTATTGGTTAAATCAGATCAGAAAATGCATAATTATGGACAACACACTATGCTGATCCACTTGGTTTTCATGGCAGAGGTTCTTGAGTGGGTTGCCATTTCTTTCTCCAATGGTCCACAGCATACAGTCTCCCATCAAAGTACTAACCAGTGTGACCTCTTGGTTCCATGGATGGATTTAAACCCAGGATGCTGTGGTGAAGGCACCTGCATCCTCCACTGGGCCACCAGGGAACCCCTATATATATATATATATATATATATATATATATATATATATATATATATATATATATATATATATATATATATATATATATATATAAATACAATTTCCCATGAGGAAACTTTATAATTATAATTTTCCATCTGGAAAACAAACTATAAAACATGATCTTTTCAATTTATAAAAGAACATTTTGGGCTACAATGGACCTTTAACTGTAGAAAAGGAATATTACCACTAGAGTGTGCTCAAGTTCTACTTTTTCCTACTAAACAACCTCTTTATAATTTTCTGTATAAACAGTATGTACATAATGACTATGAAACTCTTAGCAATGATTACATTTAATTATGAAATGTCCTTACAAAAACTTTTTGTTTTGTTGAAACAGATTTCTAAAGTGAATCATTCCTAAACGGATAAATAACATGACAATTTGTATTTGTTCCAATTGACTTGCAATTATTCAGTTAATCAGTGTGGATTATGGGTTTAATGCTGTCACTCAACAGGTCTTAGAGAGCAATTCACAAGTAACACTCGAAAATCATGTATCCAAAAAACCTACCTTAATTTCTAGAAAAAATATTTGAAGGGAATAAAATCTTAAGTATGTTTTAAGGGCCGCCTTACTATATATATATATATATATATATATATATATATATATATATATATATATATATATAAATAAATATATATATATATATATATATATATATATATATATATATATATAATCACATATATAGTTGTCAGATCTCGGACATGGTCATGTTGTGGTACGAGCGAACGAGGAGGAAATAAATGGCGGCCGAATAAAACCAACACGGCGAAAACAAGGCCGAAGGACGTAAAACTACCACAAAGGACGTAAAAACGAGCCATAAGCAGTAACACTTGAGCCAAGACACTAACATTTAACACAACATAGTAACACTTAACCCAAGGCAGCAACACAACCAAACACAGTAACACTTAAGCGCGAGACCTATAAACTACACAGGGGGAGAGTCTTGCAAAGAGCGCTGAAGGTGATCATTGCAATGCAGGAAAGGTGAGGCTCGCGATGAGCGCCAAAGGTGCGCAGAGGGCCCATAGCCTTGCATTGTGTGGCAAACAGCATTGCCAAGCTTACAATTTTATTCCTGTCATTTTTGACAGGCAATTTCCTAGTGTGTATATATATATATATATATATATATATATATATATATATATATATACACACACATACAATACATAAATAATTATATAGAAATATTATTCCTTTGAATTATTTAACATTTTCTTGCAGGGTCTTAAACTACGTAAAGCTTGAATCGCATATACATTGTGGAGAGAATATATGTATATGTTTGACCAATTACTTACTAACTGATACTATTCTGTTTGAGCCCAGTCTCTCATATACCTGGTAATAGATACATTTAGTATGGTTAAAATATTAGGGCAGGGGTGGGTAAGTTCAGTCCTGGAGAGCCCCACACAGGCCAGAATTTGAGGATTTCCTTTCTGTGCGCAGATGAGTCAATCAGAATAACTGAAGATGCGATTAACTCACCTGTACTCAGCAGGGATATCCTCAAATCCTGGCCTGTGTGTGGCTCTCCAGGACCGAACTTGCCCACGCCCGTATTAGGGCATTGGACTCTATACAGATTCTACAACTCAGTAGGGAACAACCCGACTAATTACTTGTGGGAATCTCTTTATGATATATGCAATACATTGTTCTTTTATATATTTACTAGCGAATTGCCCGTCAAAAAAATGACAGGCATAAAAGTGTAAGCCAGGCAATGCCGTTTGCCACACAATGTGAGGCTTTTGTTTCGCTGAGCACCTTCGGCGCTCATCACGAGCCTTTATTGCCTAAGCCCTCCGAGCTTGGAAGGCTTCAATCCCTCAGTGGCTCGCCTGGCTTTGCTTCGTGAGGCTCGCAAGGGTGACGACAAAATCGCAGTTTGACAATTATAATATTTGATGTATATCTATATATATAATCATTACACTTATGGTGGGCTGAAGAGTGATAGAAGCCCCCCGCCATACAGAGTACAGAAACTGAATAATACATTTGTAATTCCATTTGAATGTCTAAAAATTAGTTTAAAAAAAATATATTTCTGGTTCCGGTTTCTCAGAAATACAGTTGTTACACTGCACTTTTAGAGACCGGAGGCGGAGACATGCAAATAAGAACACAATACATTCTCACTCTATAATCCAAAAAAACACTATATTCATGGCTCCTTTTAAGCATGTGCTCTCTGTATTAAATATAAATATACTGTACATATTGGGGAAACCAACCAGCAGTGCCCCTTTAAGCCATCAGCCATACAATGGTATCCTAATTAAAAGAAACAGCAGCAGCAATTAGTAATACAACATCTGTGATGATCCAGGGGTTGGGGCTATTACTGCTACCTGCTATAGATTACTGCTACCTGCTATAGATTACAGTTTAATACCCACAAGGACTGTTGGGTTCATGGAAATCTCAGCACCAGCACCCTGATATCTGGCTTCTGTATCAGGCAGGGTTTCTCCATCAGGAATCAGCGCTCCCAGGAGTCTCAGTAACCTTCCTGTGGTAGTGACCAGGACAAGTTAATTGCAGGGTGGAGATAGGATCAGTATCGCAGCTACCAGAAGGGAACATACTATTTCTATATGTCTCAGTAGTAAACAGATTTATTTTTGGAAAGTCAACAATATTTATAGAGGTTAGATACAGAGGGGGGTGTATACAACAATAATGACAGGGGGTGAAAGATAAACACAGGAGATTGACTCCATATGGGGTCTAATAGTCTGGCATCCTGGCTGGCACCTGTGAACAATAGGCCAACCTCCAAATACACATAATGGTGTCTCCATGTTTAGTGGACCAGACCTCAAGTAGAGTACATTACCTTTATCTGACAAACAATGGGACAAAACAGATTACAATACAATTGAGTTGTTTATGCACACAGTCCAGTGGCTGGAGCCAAGAAGTCTGAAAACTAAGCTTGGAAGGAGACAGGTAGAAATGACAAATCTAGATCCTACAGTTACTCAAACACTAAAAAACTAAGAATGGTACAATGGTCCAGAAGAAGAAATAAGAGTGAAAAAAATCTTCATCTTCAGGAAATGGAAGGAAGAAGGTAGAGAAGTACAGATCACAATATTGATTTTGAAGAAAAGGATGTCATAATTTTAGAGTAGTTCCTAAATGCAGTCCAAAAAGACAATACTTAAGGATATATCACCTTAGACTAATTCTGATTGAGCTAAGGATATTCAGTAAGAGGTATCCTAAATGTTGACCTGATGAGTACCCAAAGAGCTGGACATGCAAATCCCTTTTCCCATTTGGTGATTTATTTGTAATCAAGGTTATGAGGCCACTTAGGTTCCTTCTTTAGGTGTTTTGCAGGAGTATTAAGAAGTGTAATTACAGAAATAGGGTTTCTTGGTGGTCCAGTGGTTAGGATTCAGTGCTTTCACTGCTTTTGACCTGGGTTTGATTCTAAGTCAGGGAACAAAGAGGTCACACCACCACCAAGCCAAGCAGGGTTGGATCTGGTCAGTACTTGGTTGAGAGATCACCTAGGAATACTAGGAGCTGTATGTTGTGACCCACTGGAGAAGGAACTGGCAACCCACTCCAGTATCTCTGCCATGAATACCAAGTGGATCAGCATGCCCATGGACATTAATATATCCTGGTGTGTTATGGTCCATAAGGAGAGTCGGAAAAGACTGAACGAAGCAAAAAAAAGTATAACCTACTACAATTAACTTAACAAAAACAAATATGGAATGCTATAAAATATACAAGTGTAGATACTGGCAACATAATTGTTATGAGTTGTATAAACAGAAAGGCAATTCTATAATGGAAGAAGAACATCAGACTGGCAAAGCAGTAGAAATGTCCTTAACTCAGCAGCGGTGCTTTGTCAAAGAAGTAGCGATGGAGCCCACCGCAGCGGTGACCAATTAGCATGTTCACTCTGCATAATAATACCATAGATTAGGCATGAATCATCTTGGATTAACCCCTTCAGCAAAGCTATAGATTTCTTCATTTTGGCAAGCGTGCGATTACAATGTGGTCTCCTCATCAACTCTCATATTCTCTAATTGATCATGAATTTCTCTGCCATACTTACATAAAACATTTCTCATCTACTGCACCACTCTATAGATTAGCATTTCTCATAGCTCATAATGTTTGGAACATGTCCTGAAACTCATCTTTTCAGGCTGCATCTTTATTATTTACAGCATACCCACAAATTAGTTCATAATTAAAGTCACACAATCACCTTCTTCAGTGCATTACCACTAGATCAGTGATTCTGGGATATACTGTTGTGCCACAACCACCAATTAGGAGGATGTCATGAGCAACTAAGGTCCTGTGTAAGAAATAAGAGGATGATCCAATAAGGACAATGATCAATGGAAGGGGTACAGAAATGATCATTAAACTCTTTGTATTTTTCAGCAATATGATACGTCACTATTATATATATATATATATATATATATATATATACACTAGTCGATTACCAGTCATAAATTATGGTATAATATTACATGTGTCTCGAACCCCCCTCCCTCACTAGTGTCTCTTTCCTCCCCTCTCCCTCCCCTGTGTCTCTTTTCTCCCCTCTCCCTCCCCTGTATCTCTTCCCCCTCTTTCCCCTGGGTCTCTTTCCCCCACTCTCCCTCCCATGTGTCTCTTCTCCCCTCCCTCCTCTTTGTCTCTTCCCCCTCTCCCTCCTCTTTGTCTCTTTCCCCAATCTCCCTCCACTGTGTCTCTTCCACCTCTCTATTCCCTGTGTCTCTTTCCCCCCTCTACCTCCCCTGTGTCTTTTCCCCTTCTCCATTCCCTGTGTCTCTTTCCCCTTTGTGTCTCTTTCCCGCTCCTCCTCCACTGTGTCTCTTTCCCCCTTTCCCCTGTGTCTCTTTCCCCCTCCTCCCCTGTGTCCCTCTCCCCCTCTGTCTCTTTCCCCCCTCTCTCTCCCATGTGTCTCTTTCCCCCACTCTCCCTCCCCTGTGTCTCTTCCCCCCTCTCCCTCCTCTTTGTCTCTTCCCCCCTCTTTGTCTACTTCCCCATCTCCCTCCCCTGTGTCTCTTCCACCTCTCCATTCCATGTCTCTATCCCCATCTCCCTCCCCTGTGTCTCTTCCCCCTCCCCCCTCTGTGTCTCTTTCCCCCTTTCCCATGTGTCTCTTCCCCCTCTCCATTCCCTGTATCTCTTCCCCCTCTCCTTCCCCTGTGTCTATTTATCCCCTCTTCCCTCCACTGTGTCTCTTTCCCCCTTTCCCCTGTGTCACTTCCCCCTCCTCCCTCCCCTGTGTCCCTCTCCCCCTCTGTCTCTTTCCCTCTTTCCCCTGTGTCTCTTTCCCCCACCGTCTCCCTCCCCATGTCTCTTTCCCCCTCTCTCTCCCCTGTGTCTCTTTCTCCCCCTCCCCCTCCCTCGTGTCTCTCCCCCTACTCCCTCCTCTTTGACTCTTTCCCCCAGAAAATAAATGTTAATAAAGCCCCAGGTCCTGTTGGAATACATCCAAGGGTACTGAGGGAGCTGGGGTCTGTAATAGCCAAACCATTATATCTAATCTTTCAAGACTCACTCACTACAGGGTCTCTACCAGATGACTGGAGAAAAGCAGAGGTGATACCTATATTTAAGAAGGGATCTAGAGCAAATCCGGGGAATTATAGACCAGTGAGCCTCACTTCTGTAGTTGGGAAGCTTTTAGAAGGGTTAATAAGGGACAGAATACAAGAATATGTCTATTTGAACAGGATCATAGGTAGCAGTCAACATGGATTTATGAAGGAAAGGTCGTGTCAGACCAATCTAATTAGTTTTTATGAGGAGGTTAGTAGGAACTTGGATCAGGGCAACTCAGTGGATGTAGTCTTTTTAGATTTTTCAAAGGCATTTGATACAGTGCCACATGGAAGACTAGTGAGCAAACTAAGGGATACAGGAATTGCAGTAAATATCTGCTCATGGATCGAGAGCTGGCTAAAAGACAGGAAGCAAAGGGTTGTTGTAAATGGAACATACTCCGATTGGTCTAATGTGATAAGTGGGGTTCCTCAAGGTTCAGTATTAGGTCCTCTCCTTTTTAACATATTTATTAATGACGTTGAGGTAGGACTCGAATGTAGTGTCTCCATTTTTGCTGATGACACTAAGTTGTGCAAGGTAATAAAATCAGATAATGATGTACTTTCCCTACAAAAGGATTTGCATAAATTAGAGAAATGGGCGGCTAAATGGCAGATGAGATTTAATACAAATAAATGTAAGGTTATGCATTTGGGAAGGAACAATAGCCAAGCAATCTATAATCTTAATGGAGCAAATCTAGGGGTATCAGATATTGAAAGGGATTTGGGAGTACTAGTGGACAACCACCTAGGTAACAGCGCTCAAAGCCAAGCAGCGGCTGCAAAGGCAAATAAAATATTAGCATGTATTAGGAAGGGTATAGAAGCCAGGGAAGAAGATATAATTCTGCCACTATACAAATCTCTAGTACACCCTCATTTGGAATATGGAGTACAATTTTGGGCACCACCTCATAAAAAAGACATTTTAGAGCTGGAAAAAGTACAGAGAAGGGCTACAAAACTAATAAGGGGAATGGAGGGGCTAAGTTATGAAGAAAGACTAACAAAATTAAACTTATTTTCGCTAGAAAAAAGGTGTCTAAGAGGAGATATGATTACGTTATATAAATACATCCAGGGTCAATATAAGGCTTTGTCAAGTGAACTTTTTGTAGCAAGAGATTATCAACTGACAAGCGGACACCCTTTGAGGTTAGAGGAAAAAAGATTTCACCTTAAACAAAGAAAAGGATTCTTCACAGTTAGGGTGGTTAAACTGTGGAATTCTCTACCAAAGGAGGTGGTGACAGCGAATTCGATAGACAACTTCAAAAAGGGGTTAGATATATTTTTGAATAAAGAGGGCATTCAAGGCTATCCTAGATAACTAGCAAGGAATATTGATCCAGGGAGAAATTTGATCGCAAGTTTCTGGGGTCAGGAAGGAATTTTGCTTTTTTTTCCCCTTATGAGACAATTGGCAAAGTTTCAATGGTTTTTTTTTTTCTGTTTGCCTTCCTCTGGATCAATTAACAATTAACAATAATAATAAATAGTCCACATTAAAAAGATCAATAGAGATCTAAAAAGGTTGAACTTGATGGACTAACTCTTTATTCATCCTCCAATACTATACTATTAATAATTATTTAATCAATAATTTAATTAATAACTAATCCGCATATTGCAGATCAGAGGAGATCTTAACAGGTTGAACTTGATGGACTGAAAGTCTTTTTTCAACCTTAATTACTATGTAACTATGTAACTATGTAACTACCCCTCACCTGTGTCTCTTCCCCCTCTCCCTCTTCTTTGTCTCTTTCCCCTTCTTCTTCCTCTGTGTCTCTTTCCCCATCTCCCTTCCCTGTGTCTCTTCCACCCCTCCATTCCGTGTCTCTTTTCGGCTCTCCCTCCCCTGTGTCTCTTTTCCCCCTCCTCCCACCTGTCTGTCTCTTTCCCACTCTCCCTCATTTGTGTCTCTTCACCCGCTCCTCCCACCTCTGTGTCTCTTTCCCCCTTGCCCTTGTGTCTCTTCCCCCTCTCCCTCTCCTGTATCAATTTCCCCATTCCTCCCACCTCTGTGTCTCTTTCTCCCTTTCCATCCCCGTGTCTCTAGCCCCTCTCTCTCTTCTGTGTCTCTTCCCCCCTCCTCCCTCCACTGTGTCCCTCTCCCCCTCTGTCTATTTCCTCATTTCCCCTGCGTCTCTTTCCCCCTCCTCCCTCCCATGTGTCACTTTCCCCCTCTGCTCTTTCCCCCTTTCCCCCTCTCTGTCCCTTCCCCCTACCCCCTCTGTTCCTTGCACATTTGTAAGCCTAAGTCTTTTTTTCCAAAAATGTCATTGTACTTCACTCTGGAAGGAACATACAAATGATGTTACTATTTTTACATGGCTCCTTTTAAGCAAATGCTTGCTGCATTACACAGCTTTAAGCAAAGCACACTATTGCATTATGTACAAGCCACAACCCAAGACAGATATGATCACTTTTATAAACAGTGAAATAAGTATCGTTTTTAAAAATTCTAAATTTTTTTTTTTTTTACTTGGTTTTCAGGTCATAATTGATTTTGGATGGTGGAAGATTTAATGTGAAAAAGTTCTACTTTACAGAAAGAGTAGTCGATAAGTGAAACAGCCTTCCAGTCAAAGTAGTAGGGTCAAACACAGTTAAGGAATTTAAGTTTGCCTGGAATATGGCTACCCTGAGGTCGAATTAAACCAACTTTCAGTTATATAGAATGAGCAGACCCAATGGATCTTTTTTGGTTCTTATCTTTTGTCAAGTCTATGTATGTGTATGCTTGACTCATTTTTTATTATTTCCGCTTCAAAGCTAACAAAACATTAGATCCCATTTAATGCTAGAGAAAGTTTCCACAGGCCGGCAGAATGATAATATCAGCAGTAATATTACAGCCATTGCTCCCGGACAATATTAGGTTTAACTCATATTTGTCACTAATACTACACAAAGAGGCAAAAACATTGCTAATCTATGTAGTTAAATACTATTACATTACTAAAAACTTTCTGTTTTTTGTGAATAATGAATGAAGGTGGTGCCAGCAAGTACTTAGTATACCGATGTCCATACTCTTTTTGTACTATTTACAGCTATTCGAGAAAGTATAGGAGTTGTGATGCTTCTCCCATAAACCTCTTAAAAGTTACACAAAGTCGGAGATATGTCTTGCTGGGGAACCAGAGAAGGACACAAGAGGCATGCTAGGGGCTATTCAAGCATCTGAATTCCCTAGAAATCCATCTGCACAATCAAACTGCCTGATAACTAAAATTGAAGTATACTATTATTATTATCCTTTATTGGTAACTCGCCAACATATTCCTTAGCGATATACAGGGGTATACTATTTTCTATATGGTTATTCTTTTTTTGTTTTATTATTTTGTTCTACTAAATTCCCTCTACATGTAAAACCGTAGCTCTTAATGTAGCCAGTAAGACTGATGGCTATTGAATTGGCCCCGTAAAGCAAGCCACTGCCGATCTGATAGTTTGGAGAGAAAAAAGCCTAAGGGACTTAGAACATGGAACTTTGCGGCCGCAAAATTTTTGTTCTCTCAAGCCCGTAACTGCTACGGTCCAATTTAGCTATTAAATTGCTACAATATCACTTGCCTTCGACCCCGTGACCCGTAAATGGAGCCAAAAGCCAACGAGTGCTAGAGAGGACTCACAAGGGGGTAAAGTCCAATTTGTAGCACTGTAAATGCAAATATACACACTCTAAGGTCTGTTTATTAACAGGGAAAGCGATATTAAGTCTTAGAATTAATAGCACAACATTCGAAAGCTCACAAATCGGTCTAGAAAAATACTTTATTTCATGTTCATTTTCCATGTTATATCAATCCTGGCAATCAATGTGTTCATACATATACTGTAACTTGCATGTAATAGAATATCATATTTACGGCATTATCAATATTGCATCATAACTGGAATGTGGGTCCAATCGTAACTCGTAATTGAAAAACTTAAGACTTTGAAATCCCACCTCCATCTTTCAGTGAGGTAATTTTGACGATCTCATTTGCTATCGGCTCCATCTAAACCCGTAACTACAAGTTTGACTAATTGATCACTCGCATTTAACGTTCTACAAATGGTTTGCAGGTTTACGTCTCAAGCCCATAGCTCGCAGCATGTTCTAATTTATTAGCTATGTAACTCGGCCAAATTTGGAGCCCGCAGCTGTTGCGTGTCTCACGTGGCACTTACTCACTAAATTTAATGTGGCTGATAGTCGTGTCCGCCTCTCGTTAGCATATGGACACAGCATGCCAGGTACATATGCCTTTGTTTCTGGTTGTGCTTATTCAGATGGTTTTCTTTGCAAAGGTGCTTGAGTGGGTTGCCAGTTCCTTCTTCAGTAGACTGCAATTTTGCTGACCTCTCTGCTATGACTTGTTCATCTTGGGTGACCCTACATCGTATAACTCACAGCTTCACTGAGGTACACCATGACAAGGTAGCAATCCTGCAAGGGATATATTGGGTACTTATACATAATACATTTCTTTAGTTGTGTCTCTGGGCTCTAAAGAACCTTGCGTTATCATAGATATATTTTATAGTATATAATACGTTTTGCCTTGTGACCAATTTGGAGTTTTTGCTTAGCAATAGTTATGGGTAACTTAAGGTACTCATAGATTTAAACATCTTAAATTGTCATGATGGTGGCAGCTTTATATTATGGATTGTGGCATGTAAGTAACTGTTGAAGGATTTTAAGATTTGTAGGTGACTGCGAGTTTGGATAGGCTCACCCACACATCCAAGTCAGGTCACCTATAGGGTTTCCATCAAACTTATAAAGCATTTGTTTACAATAAAGGAATAGCAACTATGATATTCCCAGTAGTAACATCCAGATGTGAGAGCTGGACCATGAAGAAGGCTGAGCGCTATAGAATTGATGCCTTTGAATTGTGGTGCTGGAGCATACTTCTTAGAGTCGCTTGGATTGCAAGAAGATCCAATCAATCAAAATTGCAAGAAATGAAGCCAAACTGTTCACTGGAAGGTTTGATCATGAGGCTGAAGGTCAAATATTTTGTCCATATCATGAGAATACAAGGTTTCTTGGAGAATGGTGGGAACGATTGAAGGCACAAGAAGAAGGGAGGCAGAGACTGAGATGGATATATGAGGTCAATGAAGCAATGAACAAAAGCTTGTGCAAAACTCTGAGAGGCAGTGGTTGCCTGGCCTGCTGCGGTCTATAGGGTCATGGTGAGTTGGACCTGACCGAATGACTAGACAATAACTATAGAAAAAACCTTTCAGAAATGTTTTTTTTCAGCACCTTTATTTTCTGCATTACTATTTATTTTTGCTTATTATTTAATGTTTTCAACCACACTGTATACAGTCACATACAAATTGGAAAATAACAGGGCTGTAATGGATATTAAATTAGGAACTTAAGTAGGTAAATATACACTAACTGAACAAAAATGGCCATAACTGTGGCAGTCATTCTAAAAAGCAAGAACACTTATATAAACACCGGTAATTCATAATATAAAGCATTTTATTATAGGTTACTAACAAAATATTTAGTGCTATTTTCACACAGTTGTGGCTTTTTCAAATGCAGGTAAAATTACACTAAAATTACAGTACATACATTGAAATCCACATGAATATGTAGAAAATATGTAACAAACTATTTTATTATAAATAAACACTCTGGTAATGCTCAGAGCTAAAGGACCACCGTGGTAATTTTCTTCTGCATGTTTTAAATAACTAAACTTGATATGGGATAAATGGTAAAAAAAACTATTATATTATATTTTTAACATCAACAAGCATTTATTTTTTACTCCACGCCTCCATTTTTTTTACTGAACCTGCTTTATTGCACCTGGGTCTCAACATGGTGTGTCCTTGTAAACTAATGAGCTTTCATTGGACCTAACACATGCACTGGCAGTTGGATATGCCACCTTCCCACCGTGCAGATTCAAAGTGGCTTCTAGAGAGTAATGTAGTAGTGTTGACTTTACTAAATAGACAACAGAGATTTCAGTGCCTAACAGCATTGTTATTATTGTTCAATCATTCAGTCATGTCCAACCCTTTGTGGCCCTATGGACCACAGCATGTCCGGGCACATCTATTGTTATGTTCCTGGTTGTGCGTATACATAAGAATTTCTTGGCAAAGATACTGGAGAGGGTTGTCAGTTCCTTCGCCAGTGGGCCACTATTTGTCTAGCCTCTCTGCTATGACCTGTCTATCTTGGGTGACCCTACATGGTATAGCTCACAGCTTCATTGAAGTACACAAGCCCCTTTACCATGTCAAGGTAGAGATCCAGAAGGGGACTGCATTGTACAGTAATGCAAATCATAGGTTGAATGTAGGTTGATTAAACCCTTTAATTTGTATTATAATAGAAAATGTCAGTTAGAACTATATTTTCAAAGTTTGGGTTATATCATAATTTCAAGTTATGATTTTAAGTTGGAAGGTGGAAACCTTAAAGGTAATGTGTAAAAGTACGGAAAGGGTAATAGATACATGGAACATGGAAAGTGGCAATAGCACACAAATTGCAGTGGTTTTATGTTCCTATAAGGATTAGAAATCTTGGAGAACTGGGAGGAACTGTGGATTTATATAAGATCTTGTCACAACCCTTGGTATCCTTAGGCCTCTGGACCTGGCAACCGGACCTCTACATACTCTAGCCACTTCAAACACTATGGACCAAGGCTGTTGTAATAGCCCAAAATACTTTCTAATAAAAGACAGTGAGCCTAATTCAATTGAGGCATTGGGAGATTCTACGACCAAATAATGATACCGCTCACTCAACCTTTCCTAAGAACATAGGGAACTAGCTGCTACTCTTTTTCCCACCTAAGAGGCACCATAAACCCTAATAGAATGCACATTACTCTGCTGGGTTCCACGATTGAAGAAGGCTCTCTTTCCAAGGCCATAAGCCCATCTACCCGGGATGCATGGTTCCCCACACTGGGTTTACTCCAAAACCAAAGTCCTTGACAATCTGTCTCCATAATCCCAGTAGCCCTGCAACCCACTTGTGTGCCCAGACAATTAGCAGGTTCTGACACCACTCATGAATACACATTAACTGGACAGCAATAAGAGCTCTAAAGCGCTTACATGTAAGACCTATGACACAAACAGTCCGATAAATTAACGTTTTCTCTATAAATGCTTTCATGCTCATTGGTTACATCGCTACTAATGTTACTAGTTGCTTACATGCCTCACAAACATGTGAAGCTATTCCAAACACAACCACGGTCCCATTAAAGAAAAGAGATTTATTTTTCATAATTATTATTATTATATTTATACACTAGCGATTTGCCCGTCAAAAAATGACGGCAATAGAATTGTAAGGCAGGTAAATGCTGTTTGGTACACAAAGTAATTTTATTTTTTGTGTGAGCTGATGGGCTTTTGGCTGACATTGTGAGCCTCTCCCCTGGTATAGTTGTGGTTCTGTAAACACCGTTGGCGCTCCTTCTGAAGCGCGCTCTGAGCACCTTTAGCGTTTATTGTTACTTTTTTTTTTATGTGTATGTATTTTGTAATGTTTTGTAAAGTTATAAAGTAATATACTTTACCCATTTGTAATTAATATATGCATTAAGCAATATGCTGAAGCGCTTACAATCCGTTTTGATGTTCCTGCAGCATACAATGTAGATTTGCAGTGTTGGTGAGCTGTCTACTTCCGCATTTTGTAATGATAATGTTATCAGGTTTGAGTGATTGTGGTAAAATGGCTGCGAGTGTTTTTTCTGTGGCCATTTTTTATCTTGCTTAGGGGATTTTCAGGTGGCAAAAATCTTTAAATTGTATTTAAATTGGCGTGCAACCTCATTCCCAGATGTCCTGGCTGTCCCGCCATGCTGTGTGTGTATTTTTTGTTTTATTTTAATTTTGTATTTTGTGCTTTTCGTGTTTTTCGCTGTGCGTGTTGCGGCCGTTAAGTTCGTATTTATTGCGTCTCGTATTTTTTTTTGTCAGTGGCGTTTTTATTTTCTAAGTGTCCACTAGCGCAGTGAGCGCCTTCAGCGCTCCCTGCCTAAGTCGTACGGGGTCGTAGGGATGAGTGACTATTGAACTCATCTCCACCAGCACAAGGAGCGCCTTGGTGCTCCATGCCTGGCCGCAACCACGACCTTCGTTTAAGCGCTCAATGCCTAAGTCATACGGTGTCGTAAGGATGAGTGCCTATGGCGCTCATCTCCACCAGCGCAAGGAGCGCCTTTGGCCTTGCCTGGCCGCAACCACGGCCCTCAATTTGCGAGCCCACAGTTTTAACATTGCGTTACCAACGGATTTTGGCAAGGCTGCGTTGCTGAGAACTATATATGTGATTCTGTGACTTTTTTCTGTATAGCCCTCTTAACAGAAACCAGTTGCGTGTTTTAAAAGCCAGAATTAAATACAACCTTAGTAAATTTTTATTTTTAGGATCTATAACAGACTTCCATTTGACATTATCGGTACTAGTGAGAGCGCAAGTGACATCTGCTAAGTAACTGCTTAGCACCGACGTACAAATCAGGAGTGGGAATAGCCAGGGAACATGCTGTGGGCTGATGACTACTCAAGATTTTCTAAGTTCTGGGAACAAATATTTTATTGAAAATTTCTTTGAAAAGCACATCACTCCTACACAAAATACTTTAGCCTCTGTACTTTCAGCGGAAATAGACAGCTTTGAAGAAACATTAATTCAGATAACAGAATATATGCTAAAACTAGTTTCTTATGTCCGACTTCTGTCTACAATGTCAAATGTAGCAGTTGTTACCGTTCATACCGCGCGGTACCAGCAGGAAGCAATCTACATTGTATCATGAAGCGTAACAAATACTCTAGCGCCTGCTGATCTACTAGTGAGACTGGGCTACACAATTTAATGTTCTCTCCCTAAAGGATCAAAAAGAAACATATTCATTCAATATTACCAGTTTACCGCTATACTTGATTTAACTGGGATATTTTAATAGGTTTTATAAATAAACCAAAGGGTAAAAGAAGAGAGTGCAGAAGCTGGAATGCTGCTTGTCATGTTCAGGAGGGCCCATTGAACTTTTGGGGGACCGTTGGACAATTGGGGAGGGCCTGGATTAACATGGACTGGACTGGTGTTGCCCTGTTGGCATGGGGTGGGTAATGGTATCTGGGGAATGCCTTTGGCCTATATGACTTATGTCTGTAATGCTAAGTATGAGAATCACCCTATCATGTTTAGTATCAAAATTACAAGTTTTCCCAGAGAAAAATAGGGTCATGGGATGACCTGAAGGGAAGAGGTGAGGGCTGGGGGGGGCAGGTTAAAAAGTCTGGAAGGAAAGTAGATTTATATATTCCCCACTGGGCCATTTGGTCTTTGACAAAGAGAACAGGTATGACCCTAGTGTGCCACATTACCAAATTGTAACAACAGAACCATCCCTCAGGCATATTTGCTCTGCTGTTTTTTGATGACTAAGGACCCCCTATAGAGCTATAGAGAGAAGCCCAGGTAAATTCTACTCCCCCTTGTAGATACTCTCCACTAGGGGGAAGTTAATAGGACCCCCCTATCAAGTTTAAAAGGCAGGGAAAAAATTACCCCTTCCTCGCAGGCAGACTGCCTCCAGGTCAGGAAGGACAGGGTTTCAAATTATTTTTATTTTTTTCAAGAAATAGATTAATTTGAAACACATTGAGTAATAGGGAATACCCCATGTAGGGATTACCCTATTTAGCTTAGTTTGCTCTAGCTCCCATAGTTGGGAGACCTTAGTGAATCCCAAAGATATAAGACATCTATATATAGGATCACTCCTCTAAATACTTGTATCAGTTGTTATATTCTGAGACAAGAAGAACTACTCTAACTATAATAATATCATATTGGGAGAAGAAATATACTTGATACTATAAATGAATGTCAATATCTAGTTCCCTATAGGAATAGTTATCTTATTTTACTCTAAAGAACTCAATATAACTATATATAGGGAAGTTTCACTAGAGCAAATATCCCAAAGCAAAAAAGCTATGGAAAGTTATCCAAATCAAAAAAAACTTTGAATGACTTGTACATTATCTTTTTTAATTCATGAGGTACTAGGGAAAGGTGGTAGTAATCACTTTAAATGGTTTTCCAGTTCTCTGGTTACTTAACCTCAAGTATATTTGTAATATTCATTTTCATGTGAGTTGTCTTATGTGCTGTAAAAGATTTTAGTGATACCAATAAAAGTAACATTTTAGTAAAAGTAAAAGTGTAAGATAAACTGGGATTCTTGTAACGGTTATTTTTCTTTTTTGTGTTTACACGTTGTTGAAAATCGCAGATCTTCATTACGAATATTCAGATAACTATTTAAATTGAAAGAAGGATTTTTTCCTCTAAAATAATTATATATATAATGAATTCTGTGCATCAGTAACTTTGTTCATAAAGATTGAAGACACACAGAGAAGGGGGCGACAGAGGTAAATAGATTATGTCAAGACGCAATGAACATGAGCTTGATGTAGCTCAGTATATACAGATCATACATATATTATGTCAAAGAGTATCACTTACAGACAGAAATGTTCCTGAATATAGACATATCTGCGTATATACAAACATATGTTCTGCACTGACTCTTCAGGCAGCCCTAGAAATATACTGCCCTAGGCCTGGGCTTCATGGACCGAGCCAATAAACACGCACATCCTAATATATATTTATATATATATATATATATATATATATATATATATATAGATACACCGTATATACTCGAGTATAAGCCGAGTTTTTCAGACCTTTTTTTAAGGCAAAAAAGGGCCCCCTCGGCTTATACTCGAGTCACTCCCCCCCCCCCCCCCGTGTCTCTCTAACCCCCCCGTGTGTCTCTAACTCCCCGTGTGTCTCTCTAACCCCCCGTGTGTCTCTCTACCCCCGTGTCTCTTTCCCTCCCTCTCCTCAACCTAAACCCCCCTCAACCCCCCCCTCCACCTAAACCCCCTCAACCCCCCTCCTCTACCTAAACCCCCCTAAACACCTCTCCCCTCGCTTACCTGCTTGTGCTCCGGCCTCCGCTCCTTGACCCGGCGCCATCGCGCATGTGACGTCACATGAGCGCCGCATCATTAGCATATACCGGGTGCCGGCACAAGGAGCGGAGGCCGGAACACAAGCAGGTAAGTGAGAGGAGAGGGGGAGGTGTTTAGGTGGAGGAGGGGGGTTGAGGGGGTTTAGGTTGAGGAGGGGGGAGGTTGAGGGGGGTTGAGGTTGAGGAGGTGGGTTGGGTTGAGGGTGGTTGAGTAGGGTGGTTGAGGGGGGTTGAGGTTGAGGAGGGAGGTTGAGGATGGGGGGTTGAGGATGAGGATGGGGGGGTTGAGGAGGGAGTTGAGGATGGGGGGTTTGAGGAGGGAGGTTGAGGAGGGGGGTTGTTGAGGATGAGGAGGGAGGATGAGGAGGGAGGTTGAGGATGAGGAGGAGGGGTTGAGGAGGGGGTTTGAGGATGGGGGTTGAGGAGAGAGGATGAGGATGGGGGGGTTGAGGAGGGAGGTTGAGGAGGGGGGTTGGGGTTGAGGGGGGTTGAGGCTGAGGAGGGTTGAGGTTAAGGAGGGGTTGAGGATGAGGTTGGGGGGGTTGAGGAGGGAGGATAGGGGGCTTGAGGAGGGGGTTGAGGATGGGGGGTTGAGGAGCGAGGTTGAGGAAGGGGTTGAGGATGGGGTGGATGAGGAGGGAGGTTGAGGATGAGGAGGAAGGTTGAGGATGAGGAGGAGGGGTTGAGGAGGAGGGTTGAGGATGGGGGGTTGAGGAGAGAGGATGAGGATGGGGGGGTTGAGGAGGGGGTTGAGGATGGGGGGTTGAGGATGAGGAGGGAGGTTGAGGATGAGGAGGGAGGTTAAGGATGAGGAGGGAGGTTGAGGAGGGTGATAAAGGAGAGGGGAAGAGACACAGGGAAGGGAGAGGGGAGAAGAGACACGGAGAGAGAGGGGGACACAGAGGGCACAAGAGGGACACAGGGGGCAGCACATTTCCCACCCTCGGCTTATACTCGAGTCGCTCATTTTACCCAGTATTTTGTGGTAAAATGGGTGCCTCGGCTTATATTTGGGTCGGCTTATACTCGAGTATATACAATATATATATATATATATATATATATATATATATATATATATATATATATTGTGTCCAAGGTTCCTCTCATTCCTAAATACATTTTGCACATTATAAAGTCAAGATCAGTGTATATGACACGCCTGTCACTATCTAATGATTTGCCAATGTGCTAATCTATCTAAATAAAGAATATTTATATTTAATTCACAAAATAAATTATATTTCTCATTGTAACTGGTGCAGATTTATTTTAGGATATTGTATGAACACAGCCACACTGTAATAAAGATTTAATGTATTACAGTGTACTTTTTGATAAGCCTTTTTAAATGTATATGGAATATACCTCTTGACTAACAGAAAAGCGTAACCCATCATTTATTCTGTGTACATAGCTACACATTATGACCTAGATTTAGCAACGTGAGCTTGTTTTAGCTCCACTGAAGTATCATTATTACATCAATCATAATCTTCCTGCTTAGCTTAAATGTGTCACAACATTCACGAAATCAGGAGCAATCGGAAAGAATTTAATATGCACAGAAATTAAATTTGCAGCCTTAAATAGCAGTACTGTATATTTAATCAAAGGTTATATTTATTTCAACACAGTGAACTATGTTCTATAATCAAACTATAAAGGAATCCAAGCATGTCATGAATAAGCTTAAATGACCACTGTGGTTCAAGAATAAATACACTTGTTTGGCACGTATGTACCAAACTAACAACATTACCAGCTTTATAAACCATGGGCATCACATATATAGTTGTGAGCGTACGAGTCGTTGCTCACGCTTGCGGGCTCGCGTAGCGAGCCCGCGGCCCTCGCGTTGCGAGCCGCGGCCCTCGCGTAGCGAGGTCACTGGGCAAGGGCCTCAGTTGCTGGCATGGAGCGCCGAAGGCGCTCCATGCCAGCAACTGAGGCCCCTCGCGAAGCGAGGGCCTCAGTTGCTGGCGAGGTCACTGGGCATGGGTCTCAGTTGCTGGCATGGAGCGCCGAAGGCGCTCCATGTCAGCAACTGAGGCCCCTCGCGACGCGAGGGCCTCAGTTGCTGGCGAGGTCACTGGGCAAGGGCCTCAGTTGCTGGCATGGAGCGCCGAAGGCGCTCCATGCCAGCAACTGAGGCCCCTCGCGAAGCGAGGGACTCAGTTGCTGGCGAGGTCACTGGGCAAGGGCCTCAAACCCTCGCAAAATTCACGTCGCTACTCAAAAAACACGACACACAAATTACGACACTCGCTAAATTTTACGAGGCACGCAAACAACGTACGAAACACGTTACCACACATTACGACCTCGCAAACATCGGACGCAACACGCCGACATACAAACATTTAAAACACAATACATACACACAGCACATACATAAAAAACTTACCTACACCAAGAGGGAGCACCCAGGACCTCAAAAATGCAACTTACACCTCGATTTTACTCGAAATAAAACAGTTTAGAGACTAAAAAAAAATCTAAGCGACAGAAAAAATGGCCGCCGAACAAAACGAAAACGAGGCTACAGCACTCTAAACTCGCAAAACACCACAAAACACCTACGGATATTCCGATACAGACCTATACCACACATTACTCGCCATTTTACACCAATGCGGAAGTACACGACTACGCTAACGGTTTGGTCTCGCGCACGCACAGTGTTACACTGCACACATTCAGCATGCTTATACAGCAGCTCCACACCACTAATGCTGCAGCAACATCAACACAGATTGCCAGCTCTTCATCACAATGCTTCAAAATAGGTACACTATATTCATTTACTAATTTAGCTACCTTACAATTTCATTGCCGTCATTTTTTGACGGGCAATTCGCTAGTATTATATATTTTTTAGCAAAATCTAAACATTTTTAAAGTGTAGGAATCCATTTTGTGTTTGCTACATAACATCCTGATAGCTGGATGATGGGGGGTGTAGCCAGGGTCAATGATAAGGGCCCTGGGGGAACAAATGCTGAACCCAGCCCAACATGCCACCACAGGAAGAGGAACACAGCCACATACAGTACATAAGAAAGGCAAGGGAATACGTATATTGGTTTGTATGGATAGATAGATAGATCATTTATAAGGTATGATAGCCCATCTACCAATGGCCTAAAAAAAAATTCATTACTGGGTCTACTCATGCTTCCAGCAGGGTGGGATAAGGAAGTAATCCTGGTGACAGTTCAACACTCCAGAACTAGTCTGTACTATTTTCTGATCCATCACTACCTCACCCCTTTCCTCTCTTCCCTCTGTGTATTTTATTATTTTCTCACCTCCTCTCTGAGCATCATTCTTTGTGAATGTCCTTATTTTCAACCATAGGTAACAACAAAGGTTGTCTCCCAACTGTTTATACCTTTTTGCTCTAAGAAGTACATCAAACACTGTTAAGACATGTATATTTTATAAAAAAAAAAAAAAATATATATATATATATATATATATATATATATATATATACAGTAAAACCCCTGTTATCCGGCACCCAAAGGAACTCCCTATTGCCGGATAGTTTCCAGTTAATCGGGAGTCCCCGATTTTAAGGGTCTACACGATCCTTAAACCCCCAAACCCCTCAAAATGCTTTTAAGAAGGCATTAGCACCTAAACCGGGCCATTTAGGCCCCCCAAAAAACAATTAGGAAAAAAGTTAGCTTTTTTTTTTTTGCAGTCTCGAACTGCCGGATAGTGCCCATAGTGCCGTTTTAGAGTGAGGTTTTTGAATTTGGGGAATTGATACCGGTACCGGTTGCTTGAGAGTCACGGTTAGTAGGGTGCCGGTTAACCGGGATTCTACTGTATATATATATATATATATATATATATATATATATATATATATATACACATATACATATATACATACAATGTTTTATTACTAAGACAAATTAAATCTGAGCCTTAAGTCCAGAAATAGTCATGCAAAAAATCCCCATGGATATAACCTTTAAAGTTCCCTGCTATATCATAAATTGTATCTTACTTTGATTTAGTATTGAAATATATTGTAATACTAAAAGATACAAGAAAGTAGTGTTATTTTTTGCCCTCTATGCTTTCCCTTTGGTGTAAATTATGAATTATAGCCACTTGAAAGATTAAGTGCTCAAGGTCAGAGACAGAAACTCAATATTTTTTCTGAAAGGACTATAAGCTCTAAATCATGAAATATCTGTCTGGTGGTAAGTGCAATTAACAGGTCACTGGAGCACAGAGGAGGAGAACACCCAGGTATATGACTAGTGAATAGTAATACTGTGAATAAAGTGTATATAATAGAAATGTTTGAATTTGTGTCAAAATGCTAAGATTGTATATTACTCTTAATAAATAATATTACTTTTAGAAATAATTTTTCGCAATTAACACAAATGTCTAACTAGTAAACAATTAGTTCCAGACTGTAAAATCAAAATGAATATACCTTAAAGGTATATAGAAGGTTCCTGGGTTTCAAATATTTCCTTAAAAAAACAGCCACTGATTAGTAGAAAAATATGTATTATATTGAAAGGTTGAATGCACTTACATATTTATATGCTGGATAATGCTATATGAATTTGCACACACATAAAGTGTACCCGGCATATTAATTAGCTGTTTTTTATATGCTACTAGCGAATTGCCCGTCAAAAAATGACGGCAATGAAATTGTAAGGTAGCTAAATTAGTAAATGAATATAGTGTACCTATTTTGAAGCATTGTGTTGAAGAGCTGGCAATCTGTTTTGATGTTGCTGCAGCATTAGTGGTGTGGAGCTGCTGTGTAAGCATGCTGAATGTGTGCAGTGTAACACTGTGCGTGCGCGAGACCAAACCGTTAGCGTAGTCGTGTACTTCCGCATTGGCGTAAAATGGCGAGTAATGTGTGGTATAGGTCTGTATCGGAATATCCGTAGGTGTTTTGTGGTGTTTTGCGAGTTTAGAGTGCTGTAGCCTCGTTTTCGTTTTGTTCGGCGGCCATTTTTTCTCTCGCTTAGATTTTTTTTTAGTCTCTAAACTGTTTTATTTCGAGTAAAATCGAGGTGTAAGTTGCATTTTTGAGGTCCTGGGTGCTCCCTCTTGGTGTAGGTAAGGTTTTTATGTATGTGCTGTGTGTATGTATTGTGTTTTAAATGTTTGTATGTCGGCGTGTTGCGTCCGATGTTTGCGAGGTCGTAATGTGTGGTAACGTGTTTCGTACGTTGTTTGCGTTCCTCGTAAAATTTAGCGAGTGTCGTAATTTGTGTGTCGTGTTTTTTGAGAAGCGACGTGAAGTTTGCGAGGGTTTGAGGCCCTTGCCCAGTGACCTCGCCAGCAACTGAGTCCCTCGCTTCGCGAGGGGCCTCAGTTGCTGGCATGGAGCGCCTTCGGCGCTCCATGCCAGCAACTGAGGCCCTTGCCCAGTGACCTCGCCAGCAACTGAGGCCCTCGCTTCGCGAGGGGCCTCAGTTGCTGGCATGGAGCGCCTTCGGCGCTCCATGCCAGCAACTGAGGCCCTTGCCCAGTGACCTCGCTACGCGTAAAATTTAGCGAGTGTCGTAATTTGTGTGTCGTGTTTTTTGAGTAGCGACGTGAAGTTTGCGAGGGTTTGAGGCCCTTGCCCAGTGACCTCGCCAGCAACTGAGTCCCTCGCTTCGCGAGGGGCCTCAGTTGCTGGCATGGAGCGCCTTCGGCGCTCCATGCCAGCAACTGAGGCCCTTGCCCAGTGACCTCGCCAGCAACTGAGGCCCTCGCTTCGCGAGGGGCCTCAGTTGCTGACATGGAGCGCCTTCGGCGCTCCATGCCAGCAACTGAGGCCCGTGCCCAGTGACCTCGCCAGCAACTGAGGCCCTCGCTTCGCGAGGGGCCTCAGTTGCTGGCATGGAGCGCCTTCGGCGCTCCATGCCAGCAACTGAGGCCCTTGCCCAGTGACCTCGCTACGCGTAAAATTTAGCGAGTGTCGTAATTTGTGTGTCGTGTTTTTTGAGTAGCGACGTGAAGTTTGCGAGGGTTTGAGGCCCTTGCCCAGTGACCTCGCCAGCAACTGAGTCCCTCGCTTCGCGAAAGGGCCTCAGTTGCTGGCATGGAGCGCCTTCGGCGCTCCATGCCAGCAACTGAGGCCCTTGCCCAGTGACCTCGCCAGCAACTGAGGCCCTCGCTTCGCGAGGGGCCTCAGTTGCTGACATGGAGCGCCTTCGGCGCTCCATGCCAGCAACTGAGGCCCGTGCCCAGTGACCTCGCCAGCAACTGAGGCCCTCGCTTCGCGAGGGGCCTCAGTTGCTGACATGGAGCGCCTTCGGCGCTCCATGCCAGCAACTGAGGCCCTTGCCCAGTGACCTCGCTACGCGAGGGCCGCGGCTCGCTATGCGAGGGCCGCGGGCTCGCTACGCGAGCCCGCAAGCGTGAGCAACGACCCGTACGCTCACAACTATATATGTGATTTAGTAACTCAGCCTGCTTGTTGATTGTGGCAAACAGAGTATCCCAATGTTATTATGTAGTTGGACACCCTTCCTGTATATATCCAGCACTCCAAGCAAATAGCACATGGAGCTGCAAATTAGCATAAAAGGAGCCACACATATAGGGGGAATATCTCAGGAATTACTTACTGTAAAAATGGCTTGTACAATGTATAGACATAAAGAATCCACACATATAAAATGCTGAATATCTCAGGGATACACATATAGGGTTGAATATCTCCGGAATCATTTACTGTAGAAGGCTTGTACAATGTATAGAAAGTTTTTAATGTTCGTTAAGCAAAAAGTATCTTGTTGTTGGGGTTACAGTGTCCCTTTAATGAAAGAAACCAAGATTCCTGTAAGCCTGCCTTAAGATTTCACATATAACAAAGAGGGAACCGACATACTGCAGGCCCCGAGGGCAAAAGGAAAACAAAATATATTTATTTGAAGAAAAAAAAAAACTTTCATGGCATCACTGTGCATTATTTCACCGTCTCTAGGACTGTACTTTTACACACAGGCGATTCCAGAAAGGTTACTAAGGAAACCGTAACCATGGAAACCGGGATTATTCTTAAAAAATGCCCAAAGCAAGAAGAGAAGTCACCCAGATTTCCTTAGACAGAACAATGCAGCAGAACAGAGCGGTAATAATAGCCACGCAACATTTATAGAAGAGAACGTCACCTGGTTTAGAAAATGAAAATGTTGCTTCATTAACCTGATGTTTGCACCGCAATGCACTTCAGAGAAATAGGTCAAATGTGACGCTGACCTACATAGCAGCCTATTATGTGCCTATCAGAGGCTCGTCTCCTGAAGTGCTGACACATTGTATGCTAGGAGCTTGATAAGAGCTACGGAACAATGAAGGACCGGTCAATGCAAAGAGGTTAATATGAATTATGCTACTTGTGCCAAGCATTTATAGTAAGAGATAGATAGATAGATAGATAGATAGATAGATAGATAGATAGATAGATACATGTGTGTTCACATTTGAATGTCTAGAACAAGTTAAAAACAACTAAAAAAACCTCATGCACAGAATTCCGAGAAATACAGTTATTACACTGCATTCTGGGAACTTTGACATGTTCACGCAAATGTGCCCACAAATTCCAAGCTCTTGCAACCAAAAACCATATGAAACTGTATAAAACAGCTTTGAGCAAAGCTAGGGCTTGGATTATACTCAAGCCAGGGATCCCACCCACGTACAGCCATTTCAAGGTTATTGTCTATAATGTCCCTGCCAAGGTTCTCAAAATGCAGTGTAATAACTGTATTTCTTGGAGTTCTGAACATTTAAATGTGAACACAAATGTACTATTTATTTACTGTGCTACTCTTTTGCCCACCATATATTAAATGATTGTTGTGGTGAACTATATATAGAGAGAT
>CM050164.1:452779768-452827268 GCA_027410445.1 Discoglossus pictus | reverse complement strand
TCCCGGTGTGCAAGTGACCACAGGCACTACAGCTAATCTACTAAAAAAGTCTTTTTTAATATAACATTTTTCAGTCTTAAATAATACCATGAATAAGCATACATAAAATATCTTTTAACAATACTCTCTGAATAGGTAACAGTAGAAGCACTGTATGTACACACATGCACATATTTACATATAATTGAAATTAGATTAAAAGAAAAAATGAAGTTACCCAGGCACTATAAATCTCAAGGAAAGTTGTCATCATATAACAAGCAATCATACAGACCTCACATGCTGCAACAAGACAGATAACCCTTATCTTATTCTCAGTGGAGGAACCATTCTTTATTTGTCTATCATCCAACATGGCTACAGAATGGAGTTCACTTCTCCAATAGGCAGGGATTTCAGGCAAAACTGATCTAAAACACAATCTAAAGAACAGCAAAACTCTTTCCAAATTTGTGATAGACCCAGCAATATCAGGCATTATTCAAAAACGTCCTATAGAAGAAATGTTTGGAAAAAATGTGGTACTCAATCGTTCCATAACAACAGAAAATCAAACAGAAAATGGTGAAACATATGTCCCAACATAAGAAGTTTCAAGATGTAGTCACTGTCATCAATATTTTGTTTGTTTTTCTGATTTCTGCAGATTAGGCTACAACATGAAGACCTAAAGGATGCCTCCCATGTCATTCTACTAGCAAAGGATCTTTGACAATCTGTCCAGTTCACATGTCTTCCATTCGGCCTTAATGCTGCTCCAAGATCCTTATTTCTATGCTAGCTGAACTGAGGAAACAATGAATCCAGAATATGCATTTTGTAGCTAATATTATAATTTTGAACCCAAATCATAATTCCTCTTTATCTCAAATAATTTCCTTCTCTCAAAGAGGTTTACATTGGTTTACTTTAGCTAGAACACATTAAATATTCAAATCTTGGTCATTTCAGCATTATCGTGTATCCAGTGTGCTTCCCAAGAGATGGTTTCTACATTTATGCAGGCTATAATGAAAATAAGGTCTCCAATGAAGCCAATTTCAGATCCATGGGATCTTCCTTGTACATTAACTCTCCTTTTGAACCTACAAATAACATTTCAGATTGGAAATGGACTCTGGGGACAATGTTTCTTGTTGCTATTACCACTGATCTACAAGCTTTATCATGTGACAAAATTATTCTGCCATCAGTTCCTGAATTTCTACAGAAGATAGTTTCAGAATTCCATCTAATTGGATAAAGGTTTTGTTTTCTAGCCTTTTCCAAAGAAAGTGATTTATCCAGATCAGGAATTGATGTAGCTAGGTGCTTCAAGATCTTTGTCATTCCTAATGGTCTTAGAAAAATATATCAAGTTTCTACTAGATCCATCAGTAAATGCATTATTTCTGACAATTCAAAAATCTATAATTCCATGGGTGAGCTGGTACCTTTGGGGTTGAGCGCTGATTCTACAAGAGCTATTACCATTTTCTGGTTTGTTCATCAGAACGTTACGATTGACCAGGTCTGGATGTTGCCTCAAGGGCTTGCATGTTATTTTTTAACAGGGTTCAGAATTTGAATTAAAAGTTCTTGAATCAATAGTATTTTGTTGAGCAGTATCTTGTGCTAGTGTTTTTATGTCCTTTCATATCTATGAGGCTGGGTATTGACCAAAGATTAAGTCCTGGAAGGAACATCCAGGAAAGAAGAAAATTCAAATAACACTTACTTTTATTTTTTATTTCCTATATATGTTACTATCTGGGTTTAACATTACCCCCATCTCAGAAATATGGAATAAGATTGCCTTGCAGGGGTATGCAGGGTCTTGCAGATGACAGGAAACGTTTTTGTCCCTATATAAGAGGGTAGAACATACCGTAACCCACAGGTTGAATATTTCCAGGAACATATCAAGAATGTTTGAGGAACATGTTGCGTTCCTTGTGTCAAACTGTTGGACAGCCCTGGGATAAAGTTGCCAATAAATAATTCTTTAGTTAAAATGTGTTGTGATGAAAAAAACATATGAATAATCCAGAATGATCAGAATCAATCAAATAAAATATAATGAAATGTGTTATTTTGTGCAAGAAACTTAAACTGTGGTGAATCGAACAAGAAATGCACCGTATTGTAGTATGTGGATCTCATTGACAGATAAGTATGACTCAACCAGCTCTCTTCGTAGTCAGTGGTAAGCCCGCCAGAGCATTTACACATTTGAATAATTTTATGATGTTCTGTAAAAGTGATTTGTTTTCAGATTATAAACAACATTTTTCAGATGCAACAAAGAAAAAATATTTCCATGTCATTTTAAAAGAGCACTTTTCGTTAGACTGGCAACCTGCATGCCATTATTTGTACCTTTTCTTTGTATGGTCTTATTTTTAGTAGACAATATATCCTCATTTATTATATTGGTTTGTTTTCTTTTTGTTCATTCGTGTTTCTCTTAATAAAATAAGACTGAAACAGAGATTTTCTGTAACCAATATCACAGACAACATTTCATAAAAACATAATTAGATTCCCATTACCTTCTTCCATAAGCAAAACTGAATGCAATAAACAATTTACATAACCAGAGATAATAAGAGTTTTTTGACTGCAGGGAGTCGACGCCTGCGGTACCAAATTTAGTCTCCGACAATACTTGTTTTTTACTTTGCCGTTTTTTTAATGTGGTCATAGTCTTGTTTATGCACATGGTAAATCCTTAATTTTAACAGTTTAGTTCTTAATATTATATTACAAATATTTCACACTAAAGAGAAAGTCATAGATTCTGAATAAAACCAGAAAATGTATATAGATTATTAGAATATATTAAAAAGGAAAAATAAATAAAAATGACCCAAGACCTTGACATTTAAAGATTTTGGCTATAGCCCTCTGTAGTCACCTCACCAACTGGTCTATCCCATACAACAGGTCTATCCTTTCTCTGGTTCATCTTCTTCGTCTCGCCCTCTGACTGTTGGCGTGCTTCAACATTTAGTCCTAGGTCCCCTCCTTTTCTTCATCTATACTTTCTTGCTCGGTACCCTAATAAGTTCAGTATCGTCTATATGAAAATGACACCCAAATATAACTCTCAGCACCTGATCTATACCCGGCTCTTCTAGTTCATGTTGCCAATTGCCTCTCTAGCATACCCTGCCCGTAAACTCAATCTTAATATGTAAAAGACTGAGCTCCTAATCTTCCCACCCTTTTCCACAGCTTTCACTCCTCACAATGCCATCATCATTTCTCAGGCCCTTTGTCTTTGGGTTCTACTGGATCTTGCCCACTCCTTCATTCCTCACATACCTTGTCATTATTATCTAAAAACATTTCTAAAATAAGTCACTTTCTCTCCCAAGGCACAATCAAAATTCCAATACATTCTCTTATCATATCTTCAACTACTGGACTCTCTCCACTCCAGTTCATAATGAACGCCTCCGCTAGACTCAGCTACCATACTGAACCTTCAGTGTCTGTGGCTCTTCCCTGTGAGTCACTTCAATGGCTTACCATAGCCTCCAGAATAACATTTAAAATCTTGACCCTAACAAATAAAGCCCTCAACAATAATGCATCCTTTTATGCTTGATTTTAAGCTCAGTAACCAGACCTTCCATTCTTTTGTAATTTGTTAAAATTATTTATGACTTTTATCAACCCTGTTTAGTGATACTGAATATATTGACATGTTACCAATAAAAGCTAATAATAAATAATACAATTTTAGGCAAATGCTACAAATTAAAAGTGGAAGGTGATATCTTAATTTTAATCTTAATCAAGCCCATCGACTTGAATGAAATAGGTTTAACCCATATTTAGCTTGGTACAGAATGACATGTGGATTAAATTATCACTTTAGTTTTGTAAAAAGTTTATGTGTAGGTGATTTATAGAATAAACTAACAACATTAGTACCCATATAAACCAGGAGAATTAAAAACATCTTAAGGAAAAACTTAAATTAACAAAATATAATTGTATTAAGAGAGCTTCCACCTTGGTCTGCTAGTCTACCTTTAGCCTTAGGGCCAGGATTATCATGCTGAGATTAGCTAAGTGGATATATTAATAGTGGCAGTCTTTCAAGCCATTTTTAATTTTAAGCCATTTTGCTATGTATAAAATCAGGTTCTTCATAAGAACATCATATAAATATGACATTTCAAGGATCCTTACACATATTTCGAAGGAACAAGTCATTTTAAAATACAGAATTACCAATAGTTTGCCAGTAAAAAAAACTATTTGTTGACAGCTTGTAAACAAATCACATTTTCTCTATGCTGAAGGTAAAAATGTCAGCAATGATTATATATGAGTATTCTTAAATAAAATATGAACCCACAGAACAACACATAATTATGTTTCCTTCGCAAGAGCTTCCTCCATGGTATCCCAGTACGAGGCTGAATCTAACTGGAGGATCACAATCACTGGAGCTGAGCTACTAATTTATTAACCACACTTTTGCACAAAATTGTAAGAGAAAAACAAAAATCACAAAATAACAGAATAGCGGAATTAAGTATTTCACACTTAAATAATATATCAACACAAATATAATATATATTTTGTATTACTCTCTGGAGTAGTAGAAGTGTATGAACATATATATTTAATAATACATATGTGAGTAACTAGGTATGAAAAGTTATAATGCAAGTTTTTAATTAGAAAAAATATATATAATTTGATGACTCTGCTAAAAAAGTTATGTTGATAAAATATGTTTGTGTTAAAGCGCATACACCGTTTTCATGATTGTGGTATCTCAGCCCATCTTCATTGACTTGAATGGGGACGAAAAGTTGTTTACTTAATCCAGTGACTTGATAAAGAATTTGATGTATTGGCATACATCTGTACATTAATTATTGCTATCATGCTGTAATTAGCAATGATAACATGATACCGTCCAACATTTCAAGTGGCCAATGGGACGCACACAGTTTTTAGTGTGCCCACATATTAGAGATTTATGTATTGCTCTAAGTATACATATCCCCTTCTGGATCGCAACCTTGACATGGTGAAGGGGCTTCTGCACTTCATTGAAGCTGTGATAGTCACCCCAGATGGGCAGGTTATGACCTGCAGAGAGGTCAGATAAATTACCGTTCACTGGAGAAGAAACTGGCAACTCACTCCAGTATCCTTGCCAAGTTATGGATAAGCATGACCGGAGACATAAAGATAGATGTGCCTACCATGCTATGGGTCATTGGGTCCCGACCAAATGACTCAACAACAAGTACAGATATATACTCCGGAACACACACATTCATGGGCTCTCTATTTTTTTTTTTTAATCATCATTTAATAATGGGTGGGGAACTGTAGAAATAATGGCACTTGGTTTTATACCTCCTAAAATTTCAAATAGCCAAAGCAGGGGCCTATATTTTAAATGTTATGCATTATTAGGCAGTATAACTATAATTTTGTACAATGTGGAAACTCGGTTTTAGAGATGGGGTCCATACAGACATAACATCCTGAAGAACTGACTCTCCAGGTTTCTATATTTATCTTATACTTCAAGAGCTAACTGAGGAATTAGAGAAAGTGGCTCATGATCAGAGCTGGAAATTGGGGTTTTGTCACTTAAATGAGGGACTTTCCTCCAAAAAAGAGTGATATTTTGGAGGCAAATGAGTAATAGGGAGATTTCTCCGTGAAAAGACAGACTGTCCCTCCAACATAAAAAAGCAGGACTTACCTCATTAAATTCCTTCCAGAAATTATGTATTTTAACCTAATGCTCTTTTGCCCACCATAAATGAAAAGATTGTTGTGGTGAACTACCACCTCATAAGATCTACTACACAAGCTAGGAACTGGCCCCAAACTGAGGAGAGACAGTAACCTTGAAACAGCTGTACATGGGTAGGATCCCTGGCTTGTGTAAAATCCATACTGAGCTTTGTCAAAAAGCTGTGTAATACAGCGGGCATATGTTTAAAGGAAGCCATGTTTAAAATAGTTATGGATTGCAAGAGCGAAGCCTTTGTGGGCCACAATAATGGATGTGAGTTTATTATGTGATGTTATATGAACCATTTGTTACTCATAGGTGAAATAAATTATTTATACTATATGATATTTTAATGTATTAAGTCTTGTATATGGAATTCAAGTCAAATTACTTCATACAGTATTACTCCCATGTGTGATCAAAGCATAGTCACAGAGTTTGAGATGACCTAATAAGATAACCCCCAAGCCCTGGTGTATCTGGAAACCAGAGAGGGGGGGTTAGCCCTAGTAACATGGAGGGAGGTCACAGTAAGAAACCAGACCCCTCATACAGGAAGGAGAAGAGATGATAAGAAAGCCATGTTGATTTCATTGTTCATTTTAAAAATATGTCTGAAAGAAGAATAAAGTCAGTCTCTGTCTGAACACTAATTAACGGTGTGCTTCTTGAATGATGGTCCATCCTACAAAAAAATGGTAATCAGTGACTTTGGGACTGAGCTTGCCACCCTTGATATTCTGATTTTCCACGACTGATATCCCTGAATTGGCATTCTCGACGCTGAGAAAACCACAAAACCTCACCACTCAGAGATTGTTCCTGTAAGCTAAAGCAGGAGAATTAAGGGTGTATGTGGTCTCCTCATGTCTGGGTGGTGACATCATCCCTTTGCCCCTTTATCCTTTATTGTTTTTTGTTTCTCTCCCGTGCTTGCTTCATTCACAAATTGTGTTAATATGTGGCTTTTTTTCAATTTTGCTGAATTAATATTGCATGACATGATTTATTGTTGAGATTGTTTAAAAATAAAAAAATATGGAGTTGAAAAAAAAAGAGGGACAGTTAGTGTGTGTAGTTGGGAAGGTAAGGATTGATTAGTAGCTAGATAACAAATTGTTCCATCACGAGAAGATATTTTGAGGGCTTTAAAGGCATGTTTAAGTTTCATGGATTATGAATGCATCTAATAGATGGGAATCAGTAGTGTGTGAAAACATTTTGTGCATGAAAAATTTCAAAATAAGCATTATTATAATTACCCTAAAGTATGTTAAATCTCTTGATTTTGAGAGTTAACAATGCTGGAAATCCCTGCTAAAATAAGCAAACCTTTTGTAATTTATTTTGACCAATCAGCTATAACATTGTTTCAACCTGTAATGGAAGTTTGTGTAGCAAACCATCATGGCATGTGTAAACTTGTTGTCCCCTGCACAAGTAAGCAATGAGGAGCTCAGACATTGCTCTGTGGATCTCTGCATTGTGCTACTGTTGGCTTGAAGGTTAGTAAAGGGTTAAAATCTGTGTGCAAAAGTAGTGTTTCTATTGGTAAGCAGCTATGGGGATGTGGATTTTTTTTAAAAATAAAATAAATCTGTATCCACTATAACTAAAAAGTTGTGAGTAATTCCTGTGCAGTGTTTAGTGGGCAGGCAGCACAATCACAATTTTCAGCAAACCTTGGTCATCAATGTGTTGCCGGCCATGATACAGGCGTGTGCATTGTTGGCGCGACGTGAGAAAGACGGCACGCACAGAGAGAGAGTGATAGGCTACAGAAAGAGACAGAGAGAGCAGGGACAGAGAGGACACAGAGAGAAAATGTGCATAGAGAGAGAGGGGAAACACAGAGAGAGCGATGGGTGCATAAAGAGAGACAGCACAAGAAATTGAAGATAACATTACATTATACCCAGTGACGGATCTACATTTTTGGAGACCCTAGGCAGTGAGATGGAGGAGCCAGTGCGAGTCCATGCTCAAGGTATGCACGCACCCATTTTTCCCTTTTCTGTGCGTGTATATCGCTCTCTTGCTGTATGAGCACAACTGTATTATATATATATATATATATATATATATATATATATATATATAATTCTAAAGTCTACCGCTCTCCAAGTTTAACGTTTCACCAGGCGCCACTGGGTTCCCGACATATAGATGTAATTATATTTAGTCAGGATCACTTCTACTCATACAATCTAAACATAATAGACTAGGGCCTCTTAATATTATATCAGCATTTACATTGAAATAAGTATACACATATTCAGCCATGGTCCGGTGCAATCAAATAAATATGTACATATTTAGGTCCATGGCAATCAAATAAATATGTACATATTTATGGGCCCCTCTAATACTATATATGTACACATATTCAGCCAATGTCTCCTATAATAACATTAATGTATAAATATTCAGAGAGGATCACCTGTAATTATCATAGTAATATATATATATATATATATATATATATATATATATATATATATATATATATATATATAAAAAGATTTAGTCAGTGTATCATCAAAACTAACACATATTCAGCCAAGGTCTCCTATAGACATATACAGGACATGTGCCATTAAACGATTAACATCTAAATATTCAGCCTTAGTTATTATATTAATTTATATATATTCAGGTGGGCTCACCTATAATGATATGAATGTATACATATTCAGCCATGTTAACCTATGATTATAAACACATACATATTTACTCTGGGTCATCTATAATCATAATTCCTCCAGGGTCTTCTGTTATTATGTTCCAAACATATATTCAGCCAGGGCTCCCTAAAATCATATATGTTTACATATATTCACCCAGGGTCAACCATAATTATAAATTAAAAACACATATATATTTAAACAGCTTCACCTATAAGCAAACAAATGTATGCACATTCAGCTTGGGTCACCAATAATTGTAATACAAATACATAAATATTTAACCAGGATCAACTAACATTAAACAAATGTACAAATATTCTGCAAAAGTCATATATACTGTATATAATTAGCATAGCAATATATAAATGTACATATAAATAAATAAATAAATATGAACGCAGGAAAATCAATAATCATACAGTATTAATAGCCATTCAAACAGAATACTTATAATCAAGTACATAACCTACTTCCAAGAATAAATACTAATATTTGTCTTACAAAAACAACATTTTAGTCAAAAAATATTATACTGCATAAAATTACTTATGCTGCCTCTGTTCAACTGGTGCAGTTTCTTCAGCACTCAGCAGGAAACACATGGGATGAGGAAGGGAACAGTGAGCACTCTACACTGTAGTTCCAGGTGGGTGTCACCTAGTGACCAGTCTGTGAACTGCGGTATTTCATTTCATCAAAAAAGTTTTGTAGGGGTTTTAAGCTAAAAAAATCAGACGCCCCACACAAGGGAACACCTAATGGGCAATCCAGCCATGATTATACCACAGGCAAGTTACGTAATGTGTATATAATGAATCAATGTAATGCAGGTTTTTGATATAAGCTGTATGTGTAGATTGAAAAAAGATAAAAAAGGCAAGCTTAGATATTTTCATTATTTCTAACCTATAAACATTGTTGTAATTAATTAAAGTAGCTTAAGAAAATAATTTGTGCAACTGTGTTCAAGAATATAACTGCTGATTCATCAATAGGTATTTTTAAGCTGATCGCCTTCGCTTGTGCTGTTGAATTGGATGCAGCACATTCTATCATATGAAATGAGTTATATATACAGTATGTGTTTGCTACCTAATAAATACTGGGTGGCGTATTGCCTGCTGTAATGGATGGTGTATTCAAATATGCTGCTTGATAAATATGCGACTGTACCATAAACTCAATATATTGTGTAGTGTAGCTGGACCCACATGGTAAATAAACAGTATGAATGCTGAAAAAGCCAACACTCCAACATTTAAAACCAATTATAAATTCAATTATAAAACTGTGAAAAGAGCTTTCAATAAAAAATACAACTTAACTTGATTTTGACCGCTCTGTATAATATCAATGAGCAGTATCCATGAATTTAGAGTCCCTTTAAGGACAATAAATAGCAGTGTAAGCTTTGCCTGTTTATTAACAAGAGCCAAATCTGCATTTTAATAACAAAAATAAATAAATAAATTCCACGTTCTGCACAGAAGACGAGCCAGGAACAGATTTAGGTAACAAACACAACTGTATTTCTAAAACAGAAAGAAACAGCAGCGCCAACTGTTGAAAAGCCTCATTTTCAGCTTTTAAGAGCCACTGGTTAATGAAGTGGATAAAATGCCTCATTTCCCTACATGGCTCCCCGCATGACATCCGATGCCTGAACAAAACTACTGTGCACTTTTTTTTGTAACACTATACTGCTAATTATTTTCTAAGTCAAAGTATTTTAAAATTGATTTGGATTTACTGTGGATAAACATTTAATGATTTTAGATTCATACCGTTTTCTTTTATTGTATGGCACAAAATTTACAGGGAAATCACCAAAAGGCTGTCATATTTTTGGCGTCTAAGGGCAGCAAAGGATATTTTATATATACAGTGTAATAACTATATTTCTCGGAACTCTGAGCTGGAAGCAGTTTTTTTAGCTTGCTTTAGACATTCAGATGTGAACACAGACTAATCAATTTATTTACTGTACTACTGTACGGTGGTGGGCTTCTAAGGGAAAGGGTTAATACTAATAAAGACGAATGAGGGCTTATTATACTTTCTGCATATGCCCCCCCACATCCCTTGTGAATTGGGGTGGGAGGCCATCTTTCAAAAGTTCCCTGTATTTAAAACTTTCTAATGTAACACAAGCTGCTTATAATAGAAACACAAATTACATTGCTTCATTTTATACAAATATGAATGTATTTTATTTAAAAATAAAACTTGTTTTCCACACCCCCAGAGCTGCTTACATAGGCATAGTAAAACTTCCCAATAGAAACACTGCATTTGGGTACAGAGTTTAACTCTTTACTAACTTTCAAGTGTCTCACTCCTCCTTTTCTTTATGTTCTCGGGTGGAAAACAGGACTACACATCCAATAATTCTTTGGTGCAAATACTGGCTTTACAGATTGTTACAATTTATTAGCTGCCTGTGTTTGGCCAAAATGAATTATGAATCTTATGCTAATTTTAGCCAAAATATCCAGGGGTGTTAACTCTGAAAATGACCTGCTTGCAAACTCATGAGATTTAGCAAACATCAGAATGGGTTTGTTAATGTTTATTGTTTAATATCATGCAAAAATGTTTTCATACACTACTGATTCTCCTCTATCTGATGCAATCATAATCCAGGAAACTTAAATATTCCTTACTACCAAATACTCCTTACCTACTCTGGCATTCCAGTCACCTAACAGCATAAGTGAGCTATGGTGGTTCATGACCATATATACCTGTAATAAACCCATATCCCACAAATGACAAAATAATTGTTGGGGCTTCCTAATCAGTAGTTGGCACACACAGGCCCCAGTCAGAATTCTGGGGAGCCGTACTGGAAGTTACACACAAAAAATCATTCTCAGTACTAATTCCGTTTATTGCCACGTCATAGCATAGGTTATATACTTGCTAAAGAAGGCGGATATTAGAGGCGATTTTCAGATTTCACGTTAGTTTTTGCAAGGACAGATAATCAAGTGTTTTAGTAAGGTTGCAAAACGTTCCATACACAGGAATGTGATATTATGGTTAGGCTATATCTCGTGAATATGTCAGCAAAATATGTTAACCCCTTCATCAGCAGAATATTTTAACCCCTTCAATAATCAGATTGTAACTTGCTCTCATCTGGTCTACCAATGTGCTGTCTCAACCAATTTACTATTTTCAGTATGTATGTATCCATAATTATTCATGTTGCAATTGGACGCCCCACCCACGCACACACGCAGTGCCATGGAATATGTAGGCAATCAACAAATAAACGAGCGAGAGACACTATTTTGTAAACCAGTCGGCGTTGCATGCTCGATCACAAACAATTAAGCAATCACGTAGTTACATGTTCAGATGGAGCCAATGAAAAAAGAGATTATTAGCGTTACATCACTGAAAAAGGGGAGGGTAGATTTCGATGTCCTACGTGCTTCACGTACAGTTTGTGATCTGACCCACATTACAGATATAATGCAGTATTAATAAAGCTGTAAATATGATATTCTATCTCATGCAAGTTACAGTATATGTCATAACACATTGATTGCGGAGATCGATATAATGCAAAATAAGAACATGAAATAAATCATTTTTCGGTGCCGACTTGCGGGCTGGAGAATGTTGTGCTATTAATTCTAAGACCTAACATCACTTTCCCTTATAATAAATGTACAGTAGACTGTTATTTGCATTACAAGTGCTACATATTGGACTTTACTCCCCTAGCGGGTGCTCTCGAGCACACGTTGGCCTTTGGGCTCCATTTGTGTGTTACGTGCTTGCTCGTGAGTGACCACATTGCAATTTAATAGCTGAATTGAACAAGTTGCGGTTACGGGCTGGACAGATCCAAGGATTTACGTGCACAAAGTTCGATATGCTCGGCACATAGTCTATTCTCGGCCGTCCTGCGTGTTAACACGCATGTCAACTGCAAGCAATGTTACAGGGCTAATTTAATAGCTGTAAGAAGGAAATCTCAAGTTACGGGCTAAGTTTTACAACGTAGCCCCAATTCAGTGAGGCTGAAAAGTAATAACAGGGAATGGGGTGGTGGGTTCATGTTAATTAGTGGATGGTGTTCAACTAGGCAAAAATTAAGGGGGCATCCACCTGTGTGTGTAAATAGTGCAATATGACTGCAACAAAAACTGACTGCTTGCAAGGTAAAATTTGCTGAGCGTTTTTTGCAAACTGCATGTGATTGAGGCTTAAGATACTGATTCAAGGAACCCAGACAGGTTATGATTTAGATTTAACCCTATGAATACAGGTGAGACACGTAGATCCAGATCCGGCTGAATACTGTCTAACCTTGTGCTATACAGAGTACAAATAGTATCTGAGTTTTCTTTACAGAGGGCACTACTACGTTAAAGCGACAGTACTGATTCGCACTATAACTTTATAAACAACTCTATGTCAAGTGTCATTTACTACATCCAGCTGGTCTCTCCCTTGTGTCCAATATCCAAGGGATTCTGGGGTGTGATTGAATCTTGTACCGAAGTTCTTATGGCTGATTGATCTTTTTTTATTTTATTTATATTTTAATAGGAATCAACCAGAGTGGTCCTTTTTTCTCAATTGATATACTTTATTTATAGATTTTGCCAGTGTTTACTCTTTATTAAAAGACATCATAAACAGTTAAAGGTACACAGATCTTTATATTTGTCAAACTGGCATTTAAGGGTAGATTTAAGAAACTTGCAAAATCCACAGTGTAAAACTATACAGATTAGGCTACCTTCTCAACAGAGTCTGCAGATGTTCCTTCTTTTAAATTAACAATTAATCCACATATTACAAGGATCAGAGGAGACTTAAAAGGTTGAACTTGATGGACTAAAAGTCATTTTTTCAACTACTACAGGGTTGAGCCACGTTATTATGACCACCACCTACTTTTGTTGTGCCATATTTCATTGGCTACCTGCTGTTGACATGTCGTGAGCTGGTGTGGTGGATATATCAGGTGACATGTAGGCAATCTGAAAACATATCCACCATCGATGTCATGGGTGAAACTTGAGATTTAACTGACTTTGAAAAGGAGATGATCATTGCTTTCTTGACACGGGCAAAAGTATTTCTGAAACAGCGCAGTTTGTCAACTGTTCGCTTGCTGCTGTGTACCATGGCTGGATGGACGGCACTATTGCAAAAGAATGGTGCCGAAACTGCAGGGCACCACCTGCCAATAATGTCAGAGAGGAGCGTTGGCTGTGAAGGTGTGTGAGGGCTAACCAACATGCTACAAGTTGAGCAACTCTCCATTCAAATGTACCAGAGTGCTACCAGACGTGTGTATAAAATGACAGTACAGCCAACCCTGTTGCTTAAAGGGCTCCAAAGCAAATGGTTGGTCACTGCACCCATGTGGACGAGGGTTCATTGGCAGAAACGGCTTCAGTTAGCACGACAATACCAAAATTGGACCTCTTCTGATTAGCAAAGGGTTGCCTTCTCTGATGAGTCACATTTTCTGCTCCATCGGCTGGACAGACATTGGCGTGTCAGGTGCGAAACCTCTGAGAACAAACACTCTGCAACCATTATTGGAAGAACACAAGCTGGTGGCATTGTCTGGGTCCACTCATACATCATACCGATTGTGTTATCTATCCATCCTTGCATATCAAGTACACCCATACATGTTGACTGTCTTCCCTGGAGCGGATGGGATCTTCCAGCAGGACAATGCAACATGTCATATGGCCTCCAAATTCCCCAGACTTGAATCCCATCAAGCACGTATGGGAACACCTTGATCGCCATGTTCACCGTATGGATACTCCACCAGGCCCTCTTCAGTAGCTGTCGGTTGTACTGCAGTCTGCATAGCTCCAGATACCTTACCAACCTTCCAGCATCTTATTGACTCACACAGCAGTTAAATCAGGATATTAGCTGGTGCCCATAATAATGTGACTGGACCGTGTATGTAACTATGTCAACTTCACATGGCTTTATACTGCATTAAAAACAATATAACCAAGGGTAATTAGAAATAATTGGCAATAATCACCCATAATAATGAAATAAAAGACTGATCTTGGTGTGTAGCTTGAAAAGGCTGGTTGACAGGTAAACCTTACAAACTTTAATCAATGTCTATTCTAAGAAAATGCAATTTATCTCAATTACGATAAAATTTCAAATCATGACCCTAACTTTCAAAGCCCTCAACAACGGTGTTTCACCTTATACCTCTGCTCTCATCTCAATACTCACCCACTCGCCCTCTTCGTTCTGCTAACGACCTTCTTTCCACATCTCTTATCGCCTCCTCTCATTCCCGCCTTCAGGACTTCTCTTGTGCTGCTGCTATTATCTGCAACTCCACCAGGCTATCTCCCTGCCTCAAAACCTCACTAAAAACACACCTATGTAAAGAAGCTCATCACCTTCCACCTTAACATGCACAATGCTCCTGTCACCATCCTTTACCACACCGAAACCCTTTAGATAAGTGCAAGTCTGGGAGTTTTCAATCTTGCAAGGTGTTTTGCAGACTGGATTCTAAGCTCAAAGAAAGGGCCCTCCATTCTTTGCAACATGTTAATACTGCTATTGTTTTTTGTTTTTTCTTAACCCATGTATAACTATATGGAATATGTTGGCGCTTTAAAATTATAATAATAATAATAATAATTAAAAAAATAATAATTGTTATTGCCTATAGTTTAAATTGGCAATAGTAAATTATTTTTTTGACAAACTTGTATTAATACAGGAGTAGATGCTTTTCACTGGCTGGAAGGACACAATCGTGTGTCTGATCATTTAGGATTGCCTCCTGTGATGACCTCATAAGAAATGAAGCCAAGCAATTCAACAAGTGATACTTAATCGAGGGCCCTGGTGCAAAAAAACATTTTTAGACCCCCTCCGGAGCTATATATATATATATATATATATATATATATATATATATATATATATATATATATATATCTTGTATATACTCGAGTATAAGCTGAGTTTTTCAGCCCTGTGTCTCTAACCCTCCCGTGTGTCTCTAACCCTCCTGTGTGTCTCGAACCCCCCTTGTGTCTCTCTACCCCCTTGTGTCTCTCTACCCCCCATGTCTCTTTCCCTCCCCCCTCCTCAACCCCAACCCCCCTCCTCCACCTAAACCCCCCTAAATACCTCCCCCCTCTCCCCTTACTTACCTGCTTGTGCTCCGGCCTCTGCCCCTTGACCCGGCGCCGGCGCGCATGTGACGTCACATGCGCGCCGCGTCATTAGCATATACCGGGTGCCGGCACCCGGTATATGCTAATGATGCGGCACGGAGGCCGGAGCACAAGCAGGTAAGTGAGGGGAGAGGGGGGAGGTATTTAGTGGGGTTTAGATGGAGGAGGGTGGTTGAGGGGGGTTTAGGTTGAGGAGGGGGTTTGGGTTGAGGGGTATTGAGGGGGGAGGTTGAGGGTGGTTGAGGTTGAGGAAGTGGGTTGGGGTTGAGGGGGGTTGAGGTTGAGGAGGGAGGTTGAGGATGGGGGTTGAGGATGAGGATGGGAGGTTGAGGAGGAAGGTTGAGGAGGGGGTTGAGGATGGGGGGGTTGAGGAGGAGGGTTGAGGAGGGAGGTTGAGGATGAGGAGGGAGGATGAGGAGGGAGGTTGAGGATGAGGAGGGAGGTTGAGGATGAGGAGGGGGGTTGAGGAGGGTGATAAGGGAGGGGGGAAGAAACTCAGGTAAGGGAGAGGGGAGAAGAGACACGGAGAGAGAGAGGGGGACACAGAGGGCAGCAAATGTCCCACCCCGGCTTATACTCGAGTATATACGGTATATATAATATATACATATATAATAATTGTAAGAATTGACCTGGACAATTTGCCGGATGAAAAACAGGTCACAGCGTTTATTGAAACATAATGACGGATAACCATCAACAGAGACATAGATAAATAAACAATTGAGGGGAGGAGACAGGCAAGAGACAGTACCCTTTACACACTAAACCAACCTCCACCCGTAGACTCACCCACTTCACACTCGCCTGGCGACTCACCATCTGCCGCTGTGACAACATATAAAACTCCTTTATTATTATTATATTATTTTTTTACAAAACATTAGATGCCATTATTAAAACTTAGCAAAAACCATAACTCCTAACAAAATGTAACTAGGAATAAACTCCTCTCTTTATTCCCACAGGAATTAAAGTCCATATTAAAGACAACACCCCCAGCTACCCACTTCCTCTACATCTCCCCGCTCCTGCTGGATCAAGGGTCTCCTGACCCCAACCCAGGGGACATAGGAGGTGTCCAAAGCCCCACATAATGTGCCATACAAGCTGTGGCTTCAGCTATTTTATTTCTGCCTTAAGACATGCCTGGTATACACAATCGGCATGGAGAATTCTTGGAAAAATAAATTAAAAATGAATTCATTAAAAATTGTAATTGTTCTTTATACCAGGTTGAGTTTACACCTCTTTAAACCATTGACCCATGATCCCCAGCTGTCTTCCATTAGACTTTAAGCTGTAAGGTATAAATATACCCTGGTTTAGGCTGGCACAAAACTACTGGTTGCTGCAGGAAACAAACTTCCCATAAATCACAAATCCATAAAATACCCTTATGACCCTTCTACTACCTCAAAAAAGTATTTTCTTTGAGTATGTTAACCCATTTTCTCCCAATTTCCACATTGTGTGGTTATTTTAGGGCTTGCAGAGCTGAGGAGCTTACCCAAGATGGGCATATCATAGCTAAGTGGTCAGAACAAATGGTGGTCCACCGGAGAAGAAACTGGAAACCCACTACATTATCTTTAACAAGATAACCTTATGGGTAAGCACAACCAGAGACATAACAATAGATGTGTCTGGCATGCTGAGGTCTGAGCGACAAAAAAATAAATAAATATGAACACAAATACACACTTCCCCCTCCATCTCCTGTGTCTCTACTCCCCTTATCTCCCCAGTGTCTATCTCTCTCTCCCCTGTGTCTCTTCCTCCCTCCCCTCCTCTATGTCTCTTCCCCCCTCCCGTACGTATCTTCCCCTCCCTGTGTCTCATCCCCCTCTCCCCTTTGTCACTTCCGCCTCTCCTCTCCCCTATGTCTCTTCCCCCTCTTCCCTACCCTGTGTCTCTTCCCCCCTCCCCTGTGTCTTTCCCTTCTCTCTCCTCCCTGTGTCTTTCCCCACTCTCTGTATTCCTCGCCCCCTCTCCCTCCTCTCTTGTGTCTCTTCCCCCCTCCCCTATGTCTTTTCCACCCTACACTGTATCTTTTCCCCACTCTCCTCTAGGTCTTTCTCCCCCCTCCCTTGTGTCTTCCTTCCCCTCTGTCCTTCTGTGCAGCTTGCAGCTCTTGGCACGAACTGTGCATGCATGCGCACTAAGTGCGTGCACGCGCAGCGTCCATACAGAGCTGTGCATGCGCGCAGCTCTGTACGGACTTAGGAAGTGGTATGTCTGTACGCTCCCATGGAGAGCAATGCAGACATACCACAAATATTATAGCTAATATATATATATATATATATATATATATATATATATATATATAGTAAATAAAAAGTGCATCTGTGTTCACATTTGAATGTCTAAAGCAAGTTAATATTTATATATATTTATATATATATATATATATATATATATATATATATATATATATATATATATATATATATAAAAAGGAAATACATGCAAACCTTATGTTTATATCACTATGCTATAATTATTACATTATACTATGGACATTGCAGTTTAGAAGCTGTTTACTTGCAAATGCTGTAACTTGACTATTTTTCACTTTACCAATCAGCCTTAATTACTTAGAAATGCATCACAAATTAACTCAGGGACATCTTATTGATTGAAACCAAATTGAGTTTGAATAACAAAATTAAAGGACTGTGCATAAGTTTTTTTTCTTAATCTTTTCAGCTCCAGTTTGTTTATTCTGCAAATTAGTGCTGTGTTTCTTCTCTAATTAAGCAGAATTTTCTTCTTGAACAATATAGGTAAATACAAGAAGCAAGTCATATCTTGCAATATCCTGCAAACGTCCTACAATATTAATATTTAATTACATTTCATTGGTTTACTAGAGGATAGTTAAAATAAATTATATAAGATATATTTAATAAAATAATACATTTTAGCAACCTGTCAGGACCTTCCTCACAATGCATTATCATCACCTACATTAGGAGAGCTTAAATATAACTAGGAATAGTGTAAACATCTCAATATGATTGCCTATTTAATTTCTCAATGCAGAGTTCACATTTACGTCTCTGCGGGTTCTGAAACAACGAAAAATCACACATTCCCAGCAAATACCCATGCAATATTCTTACCGCAACACAGAAATATAATTTTTTTCATTTGATTTCTCCAGACATAATAAAAAATTTAAAAAAACGGCTAAAATCTATCATTGCAGTGAAAAGGATGTATAAGCATTTAGAGGGAGTTTGTAATTTATGGTCTCTTCAGCACCTGAGAACTTTGCATTTTTTTTCTCTACATATAACTCAATATTTTTTCTGGTAATTAAAAAATTTAAAAGAGAGTTTATTAAACAAAATACAACATGACTGGACTATAGTGTAGAAACTTCACAATGAATTATCATAGTTATTATAGTTTATTTATAATGTGCCAACATATTCCGTAGCGCTGCAGAGATAAGAAAATCTAGGAGACTAAGCATGACTTCCTCTCAAATTTGCTTCAGCTCACTAGTCAAACTTTTCTTTTAGGTCTATGTGGGTACTTCTTACGTTTTAATTTATGTATAAAATATGTGCCTTTAAATACATGACCTAAGCCAGGCCCAGCTGGTATGTGCACATAAGAATTTATACCCAATCACCCATTAAATATAAAGCTTAGACACAGACCACATCTTGGGAGATAACCGGCCAAAGCTTTTATTGGTAAACACAACATGATGTAATAAACATAACAATAAATAAATAAATAAACATAACCACGAGGGGAGGAGCCTGGACAGAGACAGTACACCCTACACCCTGAAGCCCTATCCATGGTCTATCGCGTTGGAACATCCGTACCACCATAGGGTAGGATCTCACCTTTTTACCACTGATCCGGCGACTCCATTCACCACCCGTCGCTGTGACAACCACAACTTGCCATTATTCATCCTTAGTTGTTTAAAAAAAATACAACATATATATCAATTTAAACAACAATACTTTAGGGATGGATGGGTGGGCATCTACTCACATGGGGGCATAATGGTGGGAAAATAGCGCCAAAAGCCTATAAATGGCTCCCCCAGATAGCCATCTCCTGCCCATACCCCATCCTGCCAGGTCAAGTGGTCCCTCCCTCCAACCCCAGGAAGCCTGGGGGTGGCCTACGGGTCCTTCATGAGTGATAAGCATACCTAAGTTACAAGTGGTTGTGAGTTCAATTTTTAGTTCCCCTTCTTTATATTAATATTTTTTAATACGTTCAAACAATGATAATTAAAAGTAACTAGTGGGGTTGGAATTCACAAAATCTTTCTATCTATCTATCTATACCTATAAATAGATACATTTTCTCAACCTGCTCGGAACTCAACATTTTCAATACGCAATGCATATGTCTGATAAAAAATGTGCTTGGAATTCAACGCTTGCTCGGTACTCAGCGCGTTCACATCTCCCCACATCCTATCACTCATGAAGTGATGTGGCATAGTGTAGTTAAGCTACACCTCAAGAGCAGTCTGTGCCTACAACAGCCTAAGAGCAGTCTGTGCCTACAACACCTCAAGAGCAGTCTGTGACTGCAAAAGCCCAAGAGCAGTCTGTGCCTACAACACCTCAAGAGCAGTCTGTGCCTACAACACCTCAAGAGCAGTCTGTGCCTACAACACCTCAAGAGCAGTCTGTGACTGCAAGAGCCCAAGAGCAGTCTGTGCCTGCAAGAGCCCAAGAGCAGTCTGTGCCTGCAAGAGCCCAATAGCAGTCTGTGCCTACAACAGCCCAAGAGCAGTCTGTGACTGCAAAAGCCCAAGAGCTATCTGTGTCTACAAGAATCAAAGTGCAGCCTGTGCCTACAAGAATCAAAATGCAGCCTGTACCTATAGGAACCAAAGTGTAGCCTGTGCCTATAAAAAACAACATTCTAAGGAATAACCTTTCCCCTCTTTCGCCTCTTTCCACATTGCCACCGTCCTATTGGCCCTCAAGTCCTCTCAGTACAGTTAAAGTGAAGTTAAATTCTATTTTATTTTAATTATTGTTTTTTATTTATGTCTGTTTACTTATAAGATTTTGTATCAAAAAACAAGAACATCAGTTCAAAGCGAAATTTCTGGGTCTCGGAACAGATTATTTTAATTTACATTGATTCCTATGGGAAATTCAACCTTGGTACTCACCCTTTCTATATATATATTTATATATATATATATATATATATATATATATATATATATATATATATATATAAAAATCATACTCCCTTACATTTGGTAGGGATCTACTTGGCCTTTAAGATATCACTGCTAGGTAACAGCTTAATATATTATATTTGACCTACAATATTCTGACTTTTACTATTAGTTAAAATGAATCTTTTATTGCAAAGGAAAATATATAGCTGGATAACCAAGGAGAATTTAATTGAGCGATGCTTGGCCTTCGGAGAATGGGTTACATTGCATTTCATTACCTTATCTCTGGCTCAGAGCCACACGGATATTCTGTAGGCTCTGATTCAATGGAGATGCCAAAGGTCACATTTATGTGTTCAGTGCTAAAAAGTGGATTAATCTATTAATCTAAATCTTCTATCTTTTTTTTTTTCGAGTTAGAGAAGAGATAAGTGCTTCTTGGAAAACCATGTCACATGGAGTCATGAGCTAATGCAAGAGACTCAAGGGGCTGATCAGATATTTGTATACAATGTTCCTTTAAGCAGTCTGGAGACAGAACAATTTAACTTCAGAATGAATGTGTTTAGTTTAAAGGGGCATGAAGCACAATTATTTGCTTCATGTATTTGAAAGAGCAGCTTTAAACATGGCCAGGGTGTGTTCTGTATATGTATGTCCGTAGATTTCAAGTATGACTCGTCTATATTACTGCTCATTGGCTGGCAAGGGAAAGCCCCCAGATCAGGAGCTACTCATCTGCATAATAGTGCAGGAATTATTTACTTTAAAAAGATGTCTTGGAAAAAAAACTCTCTCTCTCTTGTGCCTCTACCTGTCCCCTGTCGCTATCACTCTCTCTCCTGTCTCTCTCCCTATGTCATGTGTCTCTCTGTCCTGTTTCTCCTGTTTGTTTTGTTTGTTTATCTCTCTCTTTCTTCCCCTGTCTCTCTCTTTCTCTCACTCATATCTCTCTCTATCTCCTGTTTCTCTTTCTCTCCTCACCATCTCTCCCTATATCATCATGTTTCTGTCTATCTCTGTCCTGTCTCTCCTGTTTCTCTTTCTCTCCTCTCCATCTCTCCCTATGTCCTGTGTCTGTCTCTTTCGATCCTATCTCTCTCTCCCTCCCTGTCTCTCTCTTTCTCTCACTCATGTCTCTCTCTATCTCCTGTCTCTCTTTCTCTCCTCTCCATCTCTCCCTATATCATGTGTCTGTCCCTCTCTGTCCTGTCTCTCCTGTTTGTCTCTCTCTCCCTCCCTGTCGCACTCACATTTCTCTCAATTTCCCGTCTCTCTTTCTCTCCTCTCCATCTCTCCACGTGTCTGTCTCTCTCTGTCCTGTCTCTCCTGTTTGTTTGTTTGTCTCTCTCTCCCTCCCTGTCGCACTCATATCTCTATCTATTTCCCGTCTCTCTTTCCTCTCCATCCCCCCTATGCCCTGTGTCTGTCTCTCTCTATCCTATCTCTGCTGTTTCTCTCTCTCACTTCTCTATCTCCCGTCTCTCTTTCTCTCCTCTCCATCTCTCCACGTGTCTGTCTCTCTCTGTCCTGTCTCTCCTGTTTGTCTCTCTCTCCCTCCCTGTCGCACTCATATCTCTCTCTATTTCCAGTCTCTCTTTCCTCTCCATCCCCCCTATACCCCGTGTCTGTCTCGCTCTATCCTATCTCTGCTGTTTGTTTGTCTCTCTCTTTCTCTCTCTCACTTCTCTATCTCCCATCTCTCTTTCTCTCCTCTCCATCTCTCCACGTGTCTGTCTCTCTCTGTCCTGTCTCTCCTGTTTGTCTCTCTCTCCCTCCCTGTCGCACTCATATCTCTCTCTATTTCCAGTCTCTCTTTCCTCTCCATCCCCCCTATACCCCGTGTCTGTCTCGCTCTATCCTATCTCTGCTGTTTGTTTGTCTCTCTCTTTCTCTCTCTCACTTCTCTATCTCCCGTCTCTCTTTCTCTCCTCTCCATCTCTCCACGTGTCTGTCTCTCTCTGTCCTGTCTCTCCTGTTTGTCTCTCTCTCCCTCCCTGTCGCACTCATATCTCTCTCTATTTCCAGTCTCTCTTTCCTCTCCATCCCCCCTATACCCCGTGTCTGTCTCGCTCTATCCTATCTCTGCTGTTTGTTTGTCTCTCTCTTTCTCTCTCTCACTTCTCTATCTCCCGTCTCTCTTTCTCTCCTCTCCATCTCTCCACGTGTCTGTCTCTCTCTGTCCTGTCTCTCCTGTTTGTCTCTCTCTCCCTCCCTGTCGCACTCATATCTCTCTCTATTTCCAGTCTCTCTTTCCTCTCCATCCCCCCTATACCCCGTGTCTGTCTCGCTCTATCCTATCTCTGCTGTTTGTCTCTCTCTTTCTCTCTCTCACTTCTCTATCTCCCGTCTCTCTTTCTCTCCTCTCCATCTCTCCACGTGTCTGTCTCTCTCTGTCCTGTCTCTCCGGTTTGTCTCTCTCGCTCCCTCCCTGTCGCTCTCTTTCTCACACTCATATCTCTCTCTATTTTCTGTCTCTCTTTCCTCTCCATCTCTCCCTATGTCCTGTGTCTGTCTCTTCCTTTCCTATCTCTCTCTCTCCTGTCTGTCTCTCTTGCTCTCCCGGGACTTAACAATAGTAACGCCTGCTCACAACGCACCGCGCAGGCTTTATCCAAAATGTACTAATTATTATAGTGGATATAGTAAAAAAAAATATTTCAAAAATACTTTTTCGTGCCAATATCACACTTTCTCCCCCAAAAAGTAATAAACGACACATCCATGTAAACAATTACTCTGCAGTTCCCCGTCCGGTCTTTCGGCCCAGCCTTGTCCTCCAGCAGCCTGTGGAGTGTGTTTTGATGTATACACCGGGGTACACTCTATATATTCCGACAACTACAAGTGTAAATCCCAACTGATGCCGCGTTTAGCCCGCAGCCATCGCTCCTCCAGCTTGAGAGTTTACAGAATATGCCCCAAGGGCCCGTATACCGAGAGAAGGGAAAACTATTGCTATAGATTTTGCTGTCACAACTTTATTTTACAGCAGTAGTTGTGGAATGGAATTATTTATCAAATATCCTGGGTTTTGTTTATATGAATCTTTAATCAAATATAATGATGGAGACATATAAAAAAAAAAGGGGGTAACTATATTTATTTAATACAGGTGCGCATAAAATCCTTCCTTTTAGTCTGGTGGTTGTTTAATTTAATGATGGGGAGGAGAGTGCAGTGGGATTTGCGGTATAATCTTGTGTTTTAGAATTTGGCACCCACCCCCTCTCCGAAACAGGCCCAGGCACTTAAAACTATATTTACAAGATCTTCTCCTCTGGAGCTTGTTACACACACAAAGTTCACTAACGTATCATGGATGCCTCCAGGGTCCAGCAGAGGCATATTTATATCTCTGATTAAAACGTATAGAATGAAAGGGGCATATTTATCAAGCAGAGATAAAACTAGACAAATCCTCATATCCTATGTTTTCCCATGAAATATTAATATATATATGAATGAACATAAAATATTAGAATATTATTATTATAATTATGTTTGATTTTTAGAGGGCAAGCAGATTCCATAGTGCCAGGAGTATAATAAACAATGGATAGAGATCTACATAATTTAGAAAGCAGATAAGACAAGACAACACTTTCGTATATATACAGTTACATGAGGAGATGACGGCCCTGCTCTTTGGAGATGGGATGGAAACATGATGGTGAATGGGTTAATGACGAGGGAGAGGTATGCAAACCAGAAAGGGTAACCTACTATAAGGTGTGGATGATTAGTGAAATAATTGAACAGATGTTTTTTTAGGAAATGTTTGAATATAAGAAGAATGGGGACTGATCTTGACAAGTAATGTAGATGGTGAGCATGTGAAGAGGTAATGGTGGGAAAAGAAAAGTGCAAATCTTAGGAAGAACGAAGAGGGCAGTCTGGAGAGCTAAGATGTGAGTGGGGAAGCATGCTGGGCATATGGAGGGTCCTGTACATCAGAGACTGATAATAAGATCCCAGACCAAGGGGGGTGAGTAGGAGGGGGTGACATCGCTGATGGACAGGCCTCCCCTCATGGTGTGATGGAGAATGGGTGAACTGGGTTGTGTATAAATGTGCTATGCATCAGTAAAGCTGTTGGTCAGTTTAAACCTACATAAACAAGGTGTAAGGATTATTCTATGGGAATAGAATACATTCTAATCACTGGAATATGCCTAGACTATAGCGTACCACTACTAAGCAAGGCAAGTAAAGATTCATATCTACCAACCACTTGGAATACTGATAGGGGTGTAGAATAGCATATATGCAACATCCGAAACACTAAAGTTCAAATGTAAGCTACAGTGATATTTAAATTTTCATTTTATTATTGCAAATCAGTCATTAATTATCAAAGGAACCCTATTTTACGAGCCCTACAGTCTTCCTTTAAGAGGAAAGATGGATACAAAATTATCAGTCTTTCCTAATTAGAATGACAGTCTTTCAATATAAATGTCATATCCAAAATCACACCAACATGTTGCAAAAATGGTATCATGTTAACATATTTCTATTTTCATTGGCTTTTATTAGTCTGATTTATATGGACAGATCCAGTAGCCTGAAAGCTGTAAATTAGACATTATTTGGCCGGGAGGGTTTCATGTTCCTTTCTAAAACGAAACTTGCTGGTGGAAGGAACTCAATTATAGACAATCACATGCAAATGTACCCAGGGCCTTCAAATAAATGCAATAAACATTTTTAATGAGAATCAGCACTGGATGCAATTGAAAGGACATTATTAAACTGACTATTCATAGTTTTTCTAAGTGATATATGTACAATAAAATATATGTTAGCTATATAACAATAACCGTCACACCTTATTGCTGTTACTTTGTTTTAAAAAGACCCAAAATATAGTTGTTGTTTTTTAATTCTTCTTAAAGAGCATAAACAATTATTTATAGATTATACTAGCCATTTTTTTCTAAAGTAAATAATTGACAAGGTATTTGGCCACATTTGAAACCAGTGGTTCCCAAACCTCTGCTCAAGACCCACCAGACAGGCCATGATTTAGGTGAAATGCTGTGTGAACAAAGGTAAGGTAACAAGTATCCAACAGGCGGCGGAGTCTCAAATGCTTCACCTGTGTATTCACACAAGGTTTCACCTAAATCATGGCCTGTCTGGTGGGTCTTTAGGAGAGGTTTTGGAACCACTGCTTTATACCCTTTAAATCATCTTTAATAGTCCACTGTAGTTTGGTAAAATGTTAACATGGTTGTGAAGTATGTAACAACATAACCCCATTAGTAGGTATGAAAGACAGGAACCCCCTTCTGGATCTCTACCTTGTCGTGGTGAAGGGGATTGTGTACTTCAATGAAGCTGTGAGCTGTACCAAGCAGGGCCACTCAAGATGAACAGGTCATAGCAGAGAGGTCAGACAAATCACGGTCCACTGAAGAAGAACCTGGAAACACTCCAGTATTTTTGCCATGAAAACCTTATGGATTAGCACATCCAGACACAAGATGTGCCTGGCATGCAGCAGTCCATAGGGTCAAGGAGAGTTGAACACAACTGAATGACTAAACAATAGCAACACAATAAACACAAGGATAGAAATGTTTACATGTGAACATGTGTGGGTAGGACAAGGCTGCGCATTTTACATTTGTACAGGTGGAGATGATGGCCCTGCTCTCAGGAGAGCTTACAATCTAAGAGGTATTAGGGAGGTATTAGGTTAGATATTTTAGTGCAATGGAAGTAGAGACTAGCTGACTAGTGCTTTTCCTGCAGCCAACTGTGTAAGTAGTTGTCTTTTATATATTGCATAAGAGCTGGAAAAAATTGTCTGAAATCATTGCCACGCTGCAGCAGTTGAATATGAAATTAACATTGTATGACTTCATAAACTCATGAATTAGCTTTGCCAGGGGACTAACTCTGGCCTCTGTGGTGTAGATGGCAGCCCAAACCTCTAGGAACAACCCTTTAAACTTGCTTTGGCTGAGCTTGCAGGAAAACCTGGATCGCATAAATGAAAAGTGCTATATAATGTCTAATAATGTTATTAGAATTTTTTTTTTTTCAATTAAACTAAATAAATTAAATGTAATTAATAATATAATACATCATTATTATTTCATTATTATATTATGTATCTGTAGCAGTACTATAGATATTATCCAGATAGTATATAAATAGTAACCTTGAAACAGCTGTGCGTGGGTGGGATTCCTAGCTTGTGTATAATCCAACCTTAGCTTTGCTAAAAGCTGTGTGATACAGCAAGCATATGCTTAAGGGAAGCCATGTTTGCTATGATTATGGATTACAAGAGTGAAGACTTTGTGGGCACATTTGCTTGTCCCCGCTAAGGTTCCCAGAATGCAATGTAACAGTTGTATTTCTCAGAATTCTGGGCAGGAAACACGTTTTTTAAGTTGATTTAGACATTCAAATGTGAACACAAATTGTGCATATATATATACACACACATACACACACACATATACACATATACACACATTTAAAAGGCATTATAAATGTACTTTAGAATTTGTTTTATTAAAATAATTACTAAAACCATCTGTCATTATTTTTTTAATGATCTGCACATTTGTGTTTTTATTAGAAATTGTTATTTTACATGTTTTTAACTAAACAAAATAAATTACATTTCAATAATAATATAATACATCATTATTATTATTTTATTATATTATATATCTTCAGCAGTACTATAGATAATATACATATGTAATATATTATACATACATGTATTATAGATTACATATATGTGTGTATGTATGTATATATATATATATATATATATATATATATATATATATATATATATATTTAAATATTTAAATGCATTATAAATGTACTTTATTTATTTAAAATTAGTTTTATTAAAATAAATTACTAAAACCACCTGTCACTATTTCTTTAATGCTCTGCATATTTTAACTCAACAAAACAAAAGTCTTATGATAACATACTTGATATCTACAGAGTAAGTTTCAGGGTCACAAACTGAAATTGTATATGTCTATTGTTTTTTTTTAGGAAGTGTAAAATAATTCAAGATATACAATAGTTTTCAATTCAGGTGGAAAAAAGTGTATTATAGATGGACAAATTACCTAGGGCCTCATTCTATTAGCGGCCGCAGCCATTGCGGGGCCGCAAGGACCGGCCGCAAGCTATTCTGCTATTCTATTCCCTTACGGCCGGGGTCTCCGGCAGGCTTGCGGCCGGTGCCTTGCTATCTCTTGCGGCCGCTCGCGCCAGAGGAAAGCCTTTGATCTAAAACGGCCGCAAGAGTTTCGGCCGTAAGAAATTCCTATTTGCAATTCAATTGCTCCGGGAAACCTCTCTGCAAGGCTAAAAACGAGCCGCTGCTTACTTGCAGGAAAGAGGTCCCGCTAGCACCAATTAAGCACATAAAATAGCTCAAATAATGCCATCCTGCACTTTTAGAAGACTATAAAGTGATTTTAGGTGTTAGAAAAAATAGCACATAATTATCCTATACTCAAATCCGTAAATAAATATTTTATTTTTAATATCTGTAAAATATCCATGTAAAAAGTCCAGAGTGCTTGGAGCACCTCAGACCCGCCCACGCTGCGGCCGGAAAATAAACAGTTAATTTGAACTCGGGTTTGGGCAGATGTGCAAGCTTGAGAGGGGGTTACTATTAATCCTCATGTCCCCCAATATGACCCCTAGCATTTACAGAGCTGTGCAGTGCAGGCTTGAATTTATTTTTGCGTTTTTAGATTTCAGAGCTTACGGCCGGTTTCAAGATATGCGGCCGGCCGTAAGAGGAGATCCTTGCGGGGCCGTATAATAGAATCGCGAGTTAACTGAACCCCCGCAAGGAATCGCAGCCTTACGGCCGATTTACGGCCGCTAATAGAATGAGGCCCCTAGTGAATATGTAATTGCTAATTTTGTGTCTTACGCGTTTCACATGTGAAAATATTAGAGTATATTCAGAGCATTTATTATCCATGATTAAATGAAGAGACACAAATCTTCTGTTCAGCCACATTAAGTCAATGCAAACAAAGCATAATGGGATATTAGTTTGTATGGTGTTAATCTTCATGTAGTTAGTTATCTAATGCCATGAACATATAGATAGATAGATAGATACTGAATACTATGGGCCTCATTCAATTGCGATGTGGCCAATTGAATAGGGCCCTAAAGAAGCACATAGCATATTTTTATTAAAGAAGTTTTTAGTTCGTGAAAACCTTTCTTTTGGATAGATGCTTACTAACTATAAACGTCTTTAAAAAAAATATATGTTATGTGCTTATTTAGGGCCCTATTCAATTGGCCAAATTGCAATTGAATGAGGGTCTATATGCCTATGTATTGTAATATATAACTAATATACAGTGCCTTGCAAAAGTATTCACCCCCTTGACTTTTTACCTATTTTGTTACATTACAGCTTTAAGTTCAATGCTTTGTTAATCTGCATTCTATGTGATGTACAGAACACAAAAGTTGGTGAAATAAAATTAGAAAAATATAAACATAAAACTATTTTTTAGAAATAAAAAAAATAATAAATAATAAATAATTTGTCCTATTTTTTGTTTGCTTCACAATAAAAAAAATCTTCAAAGTTGTGGCATGTTCTGTAAATTAAATGATGCAAATCCTCAAACAATCCAATGTTAATTCCAGGTTGTGAGGCAACAAAACACGATGCCAAGAGGGTGAATACTTTTGCAAGGCACTGTTTATGGCGCATGCTTATTGTACAGTTGCATTTAATTCAAGCGGTTTGTACCTATCTACCACAAACTCAAATTGGTTCACTTGAGGTACAGTGAAGCTGGTCAAGCTAGTGTGTAATTGTATTGTAAAAATATACTACAAATCTACATGTGATCGCTACTCAGGATGCATGCCTAATGTTAATGTTAAAACAAAATCCTTGATTAAAATATGAGTTATACTAATTTATATGCATTTTTTTAAGTTAATATGATTGTTGACTATAAACAGACCATTAAATCTTACTTTTGCCATCATTGCTAATGTATTGTTCTGAAGAATGTAGTATAAATAAATAGTACACTTGTGTTCACATTTGGAAATGTAATAATAAAATAAATTATAATATATAAATAATAAAATAATAATAATTAAATAAAAAAAAACGAGTGTTATTACACTGCATTCTGGAAAACTAGATGGGCAGAGGCCAATGAGTCCACAAGGCCAATGAGTCCACTCTTTAATCAATTATCATTTTATACATGGCTACTTGTAGCATATGCCTGCTATATAACACAGCTTTGAAGCATAGCACAGGATGAACTATGCAGGAGTTCGGAGACCTACCCACAGATAGCCGTTTCAAACGTAAATGGCTCTCATCAGTGTGGGGCCGGTACCTAACCCTGCTATAGACTTGTGGGAAGGTTATTAACCACATGATAATTTAACTTATGGTTCAAAAGAAATAAATATTCAACATGTTCACTTGTGTCTCCGCCATCACTTATTCTCTTCTTACCTCAATCATTCCCCACACACATCTAGCCCCTTCCTCTCTTCCCTATCATTATTATTTTTTTAAACACAATGCCAGTTCAGAAATTTGATTTTAATAATTGCATGGATATAAAAACTAATTTCACCAGCTAAAGAGAAACAAAATGAGTAAAATGTCTCCAAAACCAAATAATTGTACATTTAAATGACGCAGCAGGGTTTCCAATTATTGCATAATTGAAAAATATAGTTAATAGAAAGTCCTTTATCAACTGAATGCTATTATAAGAATTGTGTTTCCGTATAGTAAACTTAAAGGCATATTTAAGTTTCATGGATTATGAATGCATCTGCTAGAGGAGAATTAGTAGTGTATTAAAAAAAAATGTTTTGAAAAAATACCAAAATAAACATTATTATACAAACCCTAAAGTTTGCTAAATCTCTTGAGTTTGCTAGCAGTTGATTTTGAGAGTTAACACCCCTGAAAATCCCAGCTAAAATGAGCATAAATTCATAATGTACATTAGTTAATCAGAGGCTGATACAGCAGTTTCTGCAGCAAAGCATCATTGGATTTCTAGGCTTAGTCCTCAAAACCACACCCCTCTCTTCTCCTTGAATGATGCAATTCACCAGTGCAGCCTGAATTTCTGCATTGTTTCTGCTGTTGGATTGAAGTTTAGTATAGGGTTAATGTAGTGTTTCTAATGGTTAATATGGGGTATATATATGTAAGCAGCTCAGGGGGTGTGGAAACCATTTAAAAAAAAAAAAAATATATCTGTGTGTGTCTGATATAAATAGCATGGGCCTCATTCTATTATCGGCCGTAAATCGGCCGTAAGGCTGCGATTCCTTGCGGGGGTTCAGTTAACTCGCGATTCTATTATACGGCACCGCAAGGATCTCCTCTTACGGCCGGCCGCATATCTTGAAACCGGCCGTAAGCTGTGAAATATAAAAACGCAAAAATAAATTCAAGCCTGCACTGTACAGCTCTGTAAATGCTAGGGATCATATTGGGGGACATGAGGATTAAAAGGAACCCACTCTCAAGCTTGCACATCTGCCCAAACCCGAGTTCAAATTAACTGTTTATTTTCCGGGCCGCAGCGTGGGCGTGTCTGAGGTGCTCCAAGGACTCTGGATTTTTTACATGGATATTTCACAGCTTACGGCCGGTTCCAAGATATGCGGCCGGCCGTAAAAGGAGATCCTTGCGGGGCCGTATAATAGAATCGCGAGTTAACTGAACCCCCGCAAGGAATCGCAGCCTTACGGCCGATTTACGGCCGATAATAGAATGAGGCCCCATGTGATTAGAAAAAGTTACAAAAAAGGTAAACTTAGATTTACCTTTAAATTGAATCCTGCAATTTTACCTGTCAGTCAGATTTTCTGATTCACCTACTAAGGACAGAATGATATGTCTTTCCCGTAGGTAAATATTGCCACTAATTGTCGATTGCCTCCTGGGACTTGAATTCAAACGAAAAGACTGAGCATGCTCAGACCCAAGGAGTTTTCTAGACTACTAAATCTAATGCACTGAAAAATACAAAATATTTATTCTAGATATTCTTCCATCTCTTGCCCTATCACCTTTTCATGGAGTATGGATTTGCAGCCAATCACAGGTCACATCCCAGTAATTGGCTGAAAAATCTCTCTCATAGTAAAAGAGCATGTGGATGAAACATTTAAATCTACCCTTAATACATTTTCATGATTGTCACTTTATACAGTTTAATAGGGTAAAACATATCCAAGTTTCATGGATTAATACATTTCTGTAATCCTTTTGCAAAAAAGCAGCCTATGTGTATGCAGCACATCTCATAAAACATTTTATTTGTATTAATATCTAAAAATTCCTCTAATGATTATGTTGACACCTCCAGGGTGTGTCTAAACAGGCATCTGACCCCCCAATCAGCATGCAGCAACAGGGGAGCAATAATAACCCACTATTTACCTGCTGTTGCTTGCAGCCAATCTCCTTGCAGCTACCTGTCTGTATGCCGGCAGCTATACATAGCACATATCAGTGATACACTACATATCCCAGGCTGCTTTACAGCACAAACAGGAACTCCAGAGTTGCAATTAAATGTTTCAGCTAACCTGATTGGCCAAAACAGATAATTTTACATTTGATGCTAATTTAGCCTGAGTTTGGAGGGTGTTAACCCTAATTTGCAACTGTCAGACATTTTGCTGACTTCAATTTAAGTGTTTAAATGTTTATTTTGGGATTTTTTCATGCAAAAAAAAAAATGTTTCCATAAACTACTAATTCTCCTCTATCAGATTAATTCATAATCCAGCTCACATAGATATGCGTCTTAATCCCTAAATAGATACTCCACAATATAAGTGGATTTCTGTTAAAATCTACATTGCTCTTTTCTTGCCTCTGTTCAATTCTCTGTTATTTTCGGGGTCTACTCCAAAGTTCGATCTCATGGTAAATGTCATGACTTGGAGCATATGGAAAATGTGCAATATTCTCATTCCACAGCAGCTACAGCAATTTCTCCTAGAGACAGATTAGTTAGAAGTACCTCACCTAGTCCTGATCTTTCTAACAGCCAATCACACCTCATCTTGGACAATTTATTGCTTCTCTGGGCTCCCTTCAGTGCCTGTTGTAGGTTCCTGTGCTTGGCGGTACTTCTGGCTGCTCCTCTGTCCTCCTTCTCTGTTTTACTACCATTACTTCTCCATTCCTGTTCTATATTGGACTGATCTTTGCTGCTGACACAGATTGTTACCGACCATGTTGAATCTGTGCCAGTCTCTGAACTTGACTTGTCTTTCCACTCTTCGCCTGTACCCTTGGACTTGTTACTTTCGGACTTGCTTTCCTCCGATACTGCCCCTTGAAGGGTGTCACCCAGACTGTCCTGACAATTGGCGAAAGTATAAAACATCACAACTGTATCTCACAATAAACAATATATTTTCTAGTTTAATGAGCTGCACTAGTTTGTCTTGTTTCAAGAATACAAGGGTCCCTCTTTGCTACTTGCAAGGTTGGCAAGTACGAAATTAGTTATACAAGACCAACAGCCCTATTAAATTCCCCCAACGTGAAAACCCGTAGCCAGTAATGGAGCCGGATAGACTTACGGCTATTAAATTGAAGTCGTACAGCTACCCGCAAATGATCTGCGAATTACATGCAGAAGAGCCCTACTGGTTGACGAAATCGGAACTCCGTTGCCGCAAAGCCTTTGATCTGTCAAGCCCGTAACTGTTACGTTCGCAATTCACAATTAAATTGCTACGAATCCACTGGCGTTCAAACACGTAACCCGCAAATGGAGACAAAAAGCCTATGGGTACTAGAGAGGACCCGCATGGGGGTTAAAGTCCTATCCGTAGCACTGTAAATGCAAATATCAACACACTACTGTACTAATAGGTAATGGGAAAGTGATGTTAGGTATTAAAATGAATAGTACAACGTTCTCAAGCTCGCAAATCTGCAATATAAAATACTTTTTTAAGGTTTAATTTCCGTGTCATATAGATCCTGGCAATCAATGTGTTAATACATGGACTAGAATATCATATTTACAATTTATTAATATTTCATTATTTCTGGAATGCGGGTCTGATCGTAACTGGTAGTTGAAACCTGTAAGGGATTGAAATCTAACCTCCATTTCTCAGCGACATAATGATGACGATCTCTTTTACCATTGGCTCCGTCTAAACCCTTAACTTAACTAATTGATCATGTTCACGGCCTCACTTGCAACGCGAGCAAGAATGGTTTACGGGTTTGCGTCTTGGCCGTTGGTCGCGACATGGTTGAATGTAATAGTTCTGTAACACAGCCAAATTTCAAGCCCGCAGACTTTGCGGGTGTACCGATGCCGTTACAGGCTTGGAATTTAATGTGGCTGCTACACTATTAGCTTCAATATGCTTCACAAAACCTGATAAAATTATAAAAAGGTAACCTTACTGAATAACAAAGAGAGGTTTAATAGTATGAAAGACCTGCTTCAAGGATGTTCAAATGCAAACCTAAACCAATACAGCAAGTAAGATCTTTTATTGCAGCAGTGCAAACAAAATAATAAATACATTTTAATGAATAAACCTGAGCTATTATGCTGTAGTGCTACCAGTCTCCAGGGTGTGTGGGTTTAAAATAATTTAAACCACAATTCAGTAAAATGTACTTAACAAGTAAAAGTCACCCATGGCACTGGCTCTATAGAAAACCATGAAAGGGAAGAAGGCCTGAATGAAATGGACTGAATTCCCATATTTATAATGAACTCTTGTGAACAGCTAAAATGACAAATCACATATATAGTTGTGAGCGTACGAGTCGTTGCTCATGCTTGCGGGCTCGCGTAGCGAGCCCGCAAGAACTGCGTCCCTCGCGAAGCGAGGGACGCAGTTCGCCGCAAATGCGGGTCCTCGCGAAGCGAGGGCCCGCATTTGCGGTTGTGGAGGCTCAACGTCGGCTGTGTTAACACACACATACACACACACGACTTTTTTAACAGAATAAACCCAACCGCCCAGCCAACAAAAACCCAAGTCGTTGCTCACGCTTGCGGGCTCGCGTAGCGAGCCCGCAAGAAACTGCGTCCCTCGCGAAGCGAGGGACGCAGTTCGCCGCAAATGCAGGTCCTCGCGAAGCGAGGGCCCGCATTTGCGGTTGTGGAGGCTCAACGTCGGCTGTGTTAACACACACATACACACACACGACTTTTTTAACAGAATAAACCCAACCGCCCAGCCAACAAAAACCCAAGTCGTTGCTCACGCTTGCGGGCTCGCGTAGCGAGCCCGCAAGAAACTGCGTCCCTCGCGAAGCGAGGGACGCAGTTCGCCGCAAATGCAGGTCCTCGCGAAGCGAGGGCCCGCATTTGCGGTTGTGGAGGCTCAACGTCGGCTGTGTTAACACACACATACACACACACGACTTTTTTAACAGAATAAACCCAACCGCCCAGCCAACAAAAACCCAAGTCGTTGCTCACGCTTGCGGGCTCGCGTAGCGAGCCCGCAAGAAACTGCGTCCCTCGCGAAGCGAGGGACGCAGTTCGCCGCAAATGCAGGTCCTCGCGAAGCGAGGGCCCGCATTTGCGGTTGTGGAGGCTCAACGTCGGCTGTGTTAACACACACATACACACACACGACTTTTTTAACAGAATAAACCCAACCGCCCAGCCAACAAAAACCAAACAACGTCCCCGCAAATGCGGATCCTCGCGAAGCGAGGGTCCGCATTTGCGGTGGTGGGAGCATCCCAACATCGGCTGTGTTAACACACACATACACACACACACAACTTCATAACAAAAAAAAACTCAAAGTCGCCTCACACCCGCTTACACCCAGACACACAGACGCAAGACTTAACAAAAAAACAGTAAAAAAGGCCCTTCACACGCTCTTAACACACATACGCACGACTTAGAAACAAATACACTGCGTCGTACACGTAAAAGCTAACTGCGTATATCGCAAAAAAATACGGCAACATCGCAACAAAATACGGCCGCATCGGAAAAAAATTCGGCCGCGAAAGACCCATTCCAACCGCCGCGCATCAAAACATCACAAACACAAGAAATAAACACAACAAACACATAAAAAGCTTACTTACAGCATGGGGGGGCATCCGGCACCTCCAAAAGTTCATTTACACGTCCATTTAAGTCAAAACAAAGAGTTTAAACGACCGAAAATCGGCTAAGCGAGAGAAAAAATGGCCGCCGAACAAAACGAAAACGAGGCTCCAGACGTAACTACACTACACTTACTCGCAATAATGAAACACATACTATGCGGAACGGATCACACTCATATTAAACACCATTTTAACCACTACTACGCACAAAATGGCGGATGGAACGCAAATTGTAAGCTGGAACGCAAATAGCGCATGCGTATTACGTTCTAACGGTCTAACTTTCCAGAATGTTCTACAAGTTTATAAATACTGTCTATTTGACAGAGAAAAATACATTTCTCCTCAGGTGATGAACAGAGTGACTTCGGAGATAACTGCTGCTAAAACTTGAGAAGATAATTCTTTCCTAATTTACTACTTTACATTGTGCAAATTACAACTGAGAGGTAAGCTATAATATATTACTTATTTTCAAGACAGGACATCAAAAAAAAAAAATTAAAGAAGACAAAGAGGTTTATGTATACTGACAAGTGACACGCACATATATGCGTATAATGTATACTGACATGTGACACGCACATTTATGCGTATAATGTATACTGACAAGTGACACGCACATTTATGCGTATAATGTATACTGACAAGTGACACGCACATTTATGCGTATAATGTATACTGACAAGTGACACGCACATATATGCGTATAATGTATACTGACATGTGACACGCACATTTATGCGTATAATGTATACTGACAAGTGACACGCACATTTATGCGTATAATGTATACTGACAAGTGACACGCACATTTATGTGTATAATGTATAGTGACATGTGACACGCACATATATGCGTATAATGTATACTGACATGTGACACGCACATTTATGTGTATAATGTATAGTGACATGTCACACGCACATTTAGGCGTATAATGTATACTGACAAGTGACACGCACATTTATGTGTATAATGTATACTGACAAGTGACACGCACATTTATGTGTATAATAATGTATAGTGACATGTTACATGCACATTTATGTGTATTGCCCCTGCAACAAACTAATTAAACAACTACATTTAAATTACATTACAAAAAAATAAGTTGGGACTATTAAAATACTATTAAAATATGAGTCATGTATACTGATATGTGACACGCACATATATGTGTATCATCTATAGTCACATGTCACACACACATTTATGTATGTTGGCCAAAAATAAAAATAAGGTTAATTTAACTATTAAAATATGATTCATGTATAGTGATATGTCACACGCACACACAAAAATTACTTTCAACTATGGAAATGTGCTTCATGTATGTGACATGTGTGTAGACCCCACCAAAAAATAATGTTAATTCAAATTAATTACAGAAGTATATTTCAATGAAATTAATTTACTGAAATTTAATAGATCACCTAAAACTCAATCTTTCTACTTTTTTTAATATTCAAACAGACTCTGCATCAACAGCGTCTCTCAACAATTTGCACTGTGCACTGTGAAGCACAATCCCTTTTAAAGAACACCAACAAAGAAGAAGAGGTAAGATACAAAAATACTTTAAATGCTGAAAAGGCCATGGTTTGTTAAATACAAATAAAAAATTCTATAATTCACTATTTCACTTTATTTTTCAAACAGACACTACAAGAAGACCGGCGGATTAAGATTGGCAGGAGGGGACCCTCTGTCATTCCACACTTCAATCAAGGTAAAGTATTAAGTATAAAAAAGAACCGAACCATGAGCCTTATTCAATTCTGAGTTGGCTAATTGAATAGGGCTTTATATAAGCACATAATAGGTCTTCACTAACTAAAAACTTCTGTCCAAAAATTTTTTAGGTGCTTATATAGAGCCCTATTCAATTGGTCAAAACGCAATTGATTCAGGACCTAAATATGTTTAATGGCCGAGGGCCTCATTCAAATGTGATTTGACCATTTCAATAGGGCTCTATATAAGCACATTTGGCTCAATTTAACTAAAAACTTCTGTTCAAAAATATGCTCTGTGCTTATATAGAGCCCTATTGAAAAACAAAATTCAATGAGGCCCTCACAATATAACAAATCCAGCAAACAAAGGCCCTCATTCAATTGATATTTTGGACAATTCAATAGGGCTCCAAATAAGCACATTTAGAACCCTATTGAATTGGCCAAACTGCAATTGAATGAGGGCCAAAGTATGCAACATATGGTACACACAAACTGGTACACACAAAACAGGATTGTAACAAACACATAGCAAACTAAATTTATATTCTTTTTGTTTAACAACCTATAACCATTAGAAAAAACACTACATAAGTATAACAAAAGTGGTGCCCATCAAACAGGATTGTACGAAAACTCACACAAACACATAGCAAACTACATTTAAATTCTTATTTTAATGTTTAACAACCTATAAGCCTTAGAAAGAAGCCTAAATAAGCATACCAACATTGGTGCCCACCAAACAGGATTGTATGAAAACTCACACAAACACATAACAAACTACATTTACATTCTTATTTTATGTTTAACAACCTATTAGCATTACAAAACTACATTAATAAGCATACCAACAGTGCTGCGCATCAAACAGGATTGTATGAAAACTCACACAAACACATAGCAAACTACATTTAGATGTTTATTTAATGTTTAACAACCTATAAGCCTTAGAAAGAAGCCTAAATAAGCATACCAACATTGGTGCCCACCAAACAGGATTGTATGAAAACTCACACAAACACATAGCAAACTACATTTAGATTCTTATTTTATGTTTAACAACCTATTAGCATTACAAAACTACATTAATAAGCATACCAACAGTGGTGCGCATCAAACAGGATTGTATGAAAACTCACACAAACACATAGCAAACTACATTTACATTCTTATTTAATGTTTAACAACCTATAAGCCTTAGAAAGAAGCCTAAATAAGCATACCAACATTGGTGCCCACCAAACAGGATTGTATGAAAACTCACACAAACACATAGCAAACTACATTTTGATTCTTATTTTATGTTTAACAACCTATTATCATTACAAAACAACATTAATAAGCATACCATCAGCGGTGCGCATCAAACAGGATTGTATGAAAACTCACACAAACACATAGCAAACTACTTTTACATTCTTATTTTATGTTTAACAACCTATAAGCCTTAGAAAGAAGCCTAAATAAGCATACCAACAGTGGTGCGCACCAAACAGGATTGTATGAAAACTCACACAAACACATACCAAAGTACATTTAGATACTTATTTTATGTTTAACAATCTATAAGCCTTAGAAAAAGGCCTAAATAAGCATACCAAAAGTGGTGGACACCAAACGGGATTGTAGAAAAACAAAGAAATAATGTCATTTTTTACTTCATACAAATACATTAAAATAATATTACATTTTCATTTTTATTTTATATCAGATACTGCGTCAAGAACATCGGACCAGGAGTTTCAACTGAGGACCACACCAGCGGACGAGGACTTTCAACAGAGGACCAGACCATTGGACGAGGACTTTCAACAGAGGACTACACCATCGGACGAGGACTTTCAACAGAGGACCAGACGATTGGACGAGGACTTTCAACACAGGACCAGACCATCAGACGAAGGCTTTCAACACAGGACCAACAAAGATTCTGCTTCAAATCAAACTTCAACCAAGGTACAGTATAACAAGTAAAAAAAGAGAAAAATTAATTAATATTCTTCTTTAATGTTTAACCACCTATAAGCCTTAGAAAATAGCCTACAGAAGCATACCAAAATTGTGGCGCACCAAAAAGGATTGTAGAAAAACACAGAAATAATGCCATTTTTTCATTCATACAAAGACATTCAAATAACATAACATTTTCATTTTTATTTTATAACAGATACTGCGTCAAGAACATCGGAACAGGAGTTGGAACTGAGGACCACACCAGAGGACGAGGACTTTCAACAGAGGACTACACCATCGGACGAGGACTTTCAACACAGGACCAGACCATCGGACGAAGGCTTTCAACACAGGACCAACAAAGAATTTTGCTTGAAATCAAACTTCAACCAAGGTACAGTATAAAAAGTAATATCTATCATCTATCTCTTATTTGTCTTTTAGGGCCAATAATCTTTAACACTAAATACAAACTTCAATGTAAACTTAAAAAATAAATTGCCATAGTCCAAAAAAGTCTAAAAACACAGAATCTATACAATTTGTCATTGTAACATTCCAGTCCTAAACCCTAATTTAATTGCCATTTGACAAATTGAATAGTGCTGTAAATAAGGACATAACATCTTTTTGAAAATACCTTTTTAGTTACTGAAACACTTGCTTTTGGATACATGTTTAATAAATAAAAATTTCTTTAAATAATTATCTGATGGCCTTATTTAGACTTTTATTCAATTGACCGCATTGAAATTGATTAAGTATAAAATGTTAACACACTATTGATAACTATTTGTCATGAAAAACAACTTAACATCTCAAAATAAACTAATGGTACATTATTTTATTTTTACAGATTAACATGGCTGATAACGAGAGTAAACAAGAAAAGAAAAGACGCCAAGCTAGAGAACGACGACAGAGAGCAGACAGCCAGCAGACACCGGAGAAGAAGGAAATTCGACGAGAAAAAGAACGCAAAAGAATTGCAAGCAAAAGACTGTCACTTGCAGAAATTAAAGATATGTCAAAAAAAACAACAAAGAAAATAAAGCATTTACAACCTGTTGCTCAAACATCAGATGACATTTTACCAGAAAAAATACAAGAGATACCAAAAAAAGCAACAAAGAAAACAAAGCATTTATAACCGTTTCATGAAACATTACATGACATTTTACCTCAAACAATACAACATATACCAAGAAAAGCAACGAAAAAAACAAAACATTTAGAACCTGTTGTTGAAACATTATATGACATTTCACCTGATGAATATGAAAGTCAAAATCCTATATGCTTTGCAAATTGTCCTCTACTCAAGTCTTTAGCAGTAGAGGTTCATAGTTGTGGGGACATGACTACTCAATGTCAGTTTTGTGAGGCTTATTATTTTAAACAGGAGAGACCCAGAGATGGACAATTTATTAGTTGTTGTCAAAAAGGCAAGTTCAAACTTCCAGAAAGGAAAGAATTTCCAATTTATTTACAAAATATTATGACTGAACCTACTTTTCCAAACTACAAAAATTTTAAGACAAACATAAGATCCTACAATAGTGCCATATCCTTTACATCCATGGGGGCAACATTAGCTGCTAATGTACCAGGACATGGTCCTTACTGTTTTAAAGTCCAAGGACAAATTTATCATCGCACTTCCCATTTACATCCAGAGGAAGGAAATAAAAGAAAATTCGCTCAACTATATGTCCTAGATACAATGGAAGCTGTTGACCAACGTATGCAGATGGAAGAAAATAAAAAATGCTTACCCACTGTTTTCATAGAGCTAAATAACATTATGGACAACAATCCCTACAGTAAAGCGTATAAAAAATTGGCAGAAGTAGAAAATGAACAACTACTTCATTCACAAACACATCAATTACCAATGCCGAAGGTTAATATGGTGCTTAAAAGAGACAGACATACTGATAAACGTCGTTATAACTTGCCAACAACAAATGAGGTTGCAATGGTGTTTCACAATGATGAAGGAGAACCACCATTTCAAAGAGACATTCGAATATATCCTAGAAATGAGGACCAACCGTTTATTAATATGAGTATCTTAAGTCCAAATTTAGATCCAATGACATATCCCATCTTTTTCCCACACGGAGAAGCAGGTTGGCAACCAAAATTAACTCTTCCCAGTTACCCAAATGCTAAAGCCAGAATCCGAAATAATGTTTCTATGCTTGAATTTAAAGTAGCTCAAATTGCCATTCGCAATGTATTTAATCCAATTTTATGTGGTGGGAAACTAACACAACAATGGCTTATTGATTCATATTTGCAAGTTGAGGCAAATAATTTAAACTTTATCAAATATCAACAAGATAAACTCTGTGTAGAACAATATTCTGGACTCATGGACTATGTTGCTGACGTGGCTACAAGCAGAGACATGACAGCTGGCAAAGCCATCATTTTACCATCTTCCTTTCAAGGATCTCCTCGGAATATGAGAGAAAGATACAATGATGCTATGGCTATTGTGACAAAATTTGGCAAATCCGATCTATTTGTGACATTTACATGTAATCCACAATGGCCAGAAATTACACTAAATCTACTTCTTGGACAAACTGCTTCAGATCGACCAGATTTAGTAGCCAGAGTTTTTAAGATTAAATTAAATGAATTAATACGTGACTTCACTATAAATCAGTTATTTGGCAAATGTCTTGCTTATGTATATACCATTGAATTTCAAAAAAGAGGCCTTCCACATGCACATCTTCTAATAATACTTCAAGAAAAAGATAAATTAGATACTTCAGACAAAGTGGATGCAGTCATTGTTGCTGAACTACCAGATCCAGAACTATATGGTAGACTATATGAGATTGTTACTCATCGCATGATTCATGGACCCTGTGGTGACCTTAATCCACAATCACCATGTATGGAAAATAATAAATGTTCCAAAGAATTTCCAAAAGATTATAGAGACAAAACCTATGCCAATTGTGATGGATATCCACTTTATAAAAGAAGAGAAGGAGATAGTGCCATTATTCGTGGAAAAAAAGTGGACAATAGATATGTAGTACCCTACAATCCACATTTACTCATGAAGTACAACGCCCACATCAACGTAGAAGCCTGCACTTCCATCAAATCCATTAAATATGTCTACAAATATATTTACAAAGGTTACGATGCAGCTACTGTAGTCGTCAAAAGTGCAGACAACCCTGAAAGTAGTGAGTTAGTACATGATGAACTTGCATCTCATGTAGATGCTCGCTATGTCAGTGCGCCAGAAGCTATGTGGCGGCTTTTAAAATTTGAAATGCATGATAGATCACATGCAGTATATAGGTTAGCAGTACATTTGCCACAACGACATTTAGTCTATTTCCATGCTGGAAATGAAATGAATGCATTGGCCCAAAGTGAAGATCGTCACACTACACTAACTGCATGGTTTGCATTAAATTCCACTGATGCTGAAGCAACACAATACTTATATATTGAAATTCCATATCACTATGTTTTTGTGAATGGATTATGGAGACCAAGAAAAACCAGAGGCAATAAAATTATTCCAAGAATTTACACAGTCAGTCCAAGAGATGTGGAACGTTTTTGCTTACGGATATTACTTTTAAATGTTCCTGGAGCACAAAGTTTTGAACACTTAAGAACTGTTAATGACATTGTATATGAATCCTTCCATTTAGCTGCAAGACATAGAAACTTACTCGCTGATGATACAGAGTGGGAAAGATGTTTAGAAGAAGCAGCACAATGTCAAATGCCACGACAGATGAGAGAACAATTTGCTTTTATTTGTATCTTCTCAAATGCTCCAAATGCATTAGCTTTGTGGGAGACTTTTAAAAGTAATATGGCTGAAGACTTTATGCGACGATACAATGAACCCATTGCACACTTAAAAGCGTTAATGGAAATCCAAGAAGTCTTTTTAACTCATGGATTAAGTTGTGCAAGTTTTAATTTGCCTGATCCAGGTCTTATAGATGACATTAACTTTGAAGACTATGACATTCAACTACAAGCAGAAAGAACAGAAGAAAGACTTGCAACTTTAAATACACTACAATTGCAAGCATTTCATGCCATTAAAAATGCTATAGATGATGACATGGTGACAGAGCGTTATTTCTATCTTGATGGACCTGGCGGATCAGGAAAAACATATTTGTACAATTTATTAATGAGTTCAGTACGAGCCCAAGGAAAAATAGCAATGGCGTTTGCCACTACTGGAATTGCTGCACTTTTATTAGAAGGTGGAAGAACTGTTCATAGTGGATTTAAACTGCCAGTGCCTATTTTAGAAAATTCTGTGTCAGATATTCGCATGACATCCTTACAAGCAAAGAAATTGAAGAAATGTAAATTAATTATAATAGATGAGGCCACAATGATGTCATGCTATGCTCTCCAATGTATTGACCGTTTGCTTCGTGAAGTCATGGAGAATACTTTTCCATTTGGTGGAAAGGTAATGTTGTTGGGTGGCGATTTCAGACAAACATTACCTGTCGTTGTACATGGAAATCGAACTGACATTATCGAAACATGTATAAAGTCAAGTATAGTATGGAAACATTTTACCCATCTTCAACTGCAACAAAATATGAGATCAGAAGGCCAAACTGATTTCAATGATTGGCTTATTAAAATTGGAGAAGGGAGAACAGAAAAAATACTACATTTACCTGATGACACTGTAGAGATCCCACCTCATATGATTTGTCAACAAGATATTATATCGGCTATATTTGAAGGGAGCATAAATAACGAAGAATATTCCGAGCTTGCCAACCAAGTCATACTGACGTGTAAAAATAAAGATGCATTAATCCTCAATAATGAAATCTTAAAAAAAATTTATGCACCACAAAGAAATTATCACAGTGCTGATTCTGTACTTGCTGATGACAATGAAAGTCAGGCTAACTTTTCAACTGAATTCATAAACTCTTTAACTCCTTCTGGAATGCCACCACATATTTTGCAGCTAAAGAAAGGTGCAATTATCATGTTACTGCGAAATATGAACCCCAAAAAAGGCCTATGCAATGGCACAAGATTAATTGTTCAACAATTAAAGGACCATTTTATAGATGCTGAAATTTTAACTGGGACCCATAAAGGAGAGAGAGTTTTCATACCAAGAATAGATTTAGCACCAAGTGAAAGTAGTCTCCCTTTTATACTTCAAAGAAGACAATTTCCCATTATTATGGCATTTGCCATGACCATTAATAAATCACAAGGTCAAACTTTCAAATCTGTGGGTATTTTCTTGGAAGAAACAGTTTTTGCACATGGTCAATTGTACGTTGCGTTGTCACGGTGCAAAAATCCACAGGCTATTAAAGTTTACATTGAAAACAATGAAAGTCAAGGTGATTTATTAGAAGATGGACGTATTTTTACTAAAAACATTGTCTACTATGAAGTACTATAACTTTGAAGGATACAAATTAACGATGCCAAGATTTTTTTAAAGCATTGCAAAATACATAACAATTGGTTGTTTAATTCAGTCATAATTAATGGAAGTCATGTTTATGAATGATTTGCCTCACAAAATACTTGCCTTGCATTGTTAGTAAAAATTATGTTAAAATGTTAAGTCACTATGTTAATGTTTCTAATGTTACAAGTTTAAAAAATATATTTTCAAGTTATTTCATTCAACAGATTACAAAGTGGATGTTAACAGGTCAAGCACCTTTTAAGTCACAATGTAAATATTGTCTGTTATCTTAAGATTACTACCTACATTAATGTTTATCGCCAGTTTATGTGCTCAGTAATAAATTACTTTAATTACGTACGTTTTAAGAAGAGTTTTACTGTATGCCTTCCTCTACATTCAATGTATATTCAAGTTAACAATTATTGTGATAGAAATTGAATTTTAATACTGATTAATTTAAATGTCAATTGTTTTTACATTCAAATGTTAATACTTTTAATAAAAAATTAGGTTACAAAATGTATTCACTATGTTCCTGTTTATAATGTTCAAAATTATACCAATGTTTTGTCAACTTCTAAACTTACATAAAAAATAAAGTTCAAGTTTAAAAATATATACTTTGATGGTTATTGCTTACATATAGTTTAAACTTCATGTTAGAATTTGCGACGTTTAAAGAAGGGTTTTTACTTTTTGCTTTCCTATTCATTCAATGTATATTAAAGTTAACAATTCTTCAGATACTAATTACATTTTAAAAAACCATTACATCAACATTTTACAAAAATACACGTTCATATTAAAATACTTACAAGGGTCAAAAATATATGTTAATAACTAAACAACTTGACAAACATATACATCACATTGCCGTCATTTTTTGACGGGCAAGTCGCTAGTATTATTAATATTTAGAAAGTTTAATAAAATGATAACTTTAATTCATTAACAATTTTTAAAGCACCCCGCAAAATGTAATTGCTGTATGTAAGACGTCCCCTTGCAGGCTTTTTATCTTGAGAAGTCAGAGAGAGCATTGGAAAATTAAATTAAGAGTAGATGTTTTACAAATAAAAATAATAACGCAGGACCTCCGTGGCACAGGGAAAATATTTATGTGCCATGTGGGTCTAAATAGACCCCCAGGGTTATGTATTGGTGTGGGGATAGGGAATTAGTGGGGGTGGGAATCCTGGATGCTCCATTCTGCTCTTGGGAAGAGGGAATCACTGGGACTTCCTTCAGTGCGTGGGAGGGGAGAATCCCCAGGATTTCAGTATGTAATGTAGTTTAGAAGAGGGAATCCTGGGGATCTATGGGCTCATAGAGTTTAGGGGTACCATGGGATCCCCAAGTATGTTTCATGTTAAGTGTGTTGGGGACGTTATTAACCCATTAATTGTGGCAGATATAAGAAATCAAGCCTCATATTTGACTCAGTTAAGGAATTATAGTGATTATAGTGTCAGATCTGAAACTTGAATAATTTTCAGGGTATTTTTATGCCTCTACGGGTGGTCATAAGTAAACGTCAGATTTGGGACCAAAGTAACTTGCGTGAAGCACCATAGATTCAATTGGGATGACTTGGCAAAATAAAGCTAGCTGTCGCATTTAAAATTTCCCTCCAAGTCATCCCAATTGAATCTATGGTGCTTCATGCAAGTTACTTTGGTCCGAAATCCGACGTTTACCTCAATAGAGTAAAATTATCTGCGTCGGCAAAATAAACCTAGCTGTCGCATTTAAATTTCCCTCCAACGCAGATCATTTTACTCTATTCAGCACTGAATTTTTGCTGGATTGGATTGATAGGTTGGCAAGTTACATATCAAGTGGACACGGAAATACTTACATATACGAGCCCTACAGGCCCTAAGTATGCTGGTAATATACCATGATCCAATCATCAGTAATAACGCTCATTCATATTGACTTTTGTTATCCATTCATAAAACAAAAATTTGTTTTAGGGTTTTAGCTATAGTTGATGTTAGAGTAGGTGCTAGTGTTTAGGTTAGAATCAGAGATGGTGATAGTTTTGGCACTAGACTAAAAGTTCAGGTCAGAGCTAGTTAGTGATAGAGGAAGGTTGACATTAAGGTTAATGTTAGTGTTGGGCTTATGGTTAGGGTTGGTGTTAGTATTGAGGTCAGGGTTAAATTCAGAGTTGGTGTTAGAAGTTGGGTAAGGCTTGGTGGTAGAGTTGGGTTTACATATGGCATACTAAATGTTCATCTATTGTTTGAATAGAGTTTAATTGCACATAAGTTCCACAATAATCTATCTATAACTGTGACTAATGGTAGTGGTATGTTTACAGTATTAGGC